>JABUQX010015201.1:7500-10000 GCA_015478945.1 Trachelipus rathkii
AAATGAAAGAATATTTGCAATAACGCTGAAGACGGAAGGAGAAACATTGAGCTTAATCCAAGTGTATGCTCCGCACCAAGGAAGACCAGTTGAGGAAAAAATGGAATTCAGGGAAGTTCTCCAACAGACCTATGACACGGTGAAAGGAGAAAAGAAAATTATAATGGGGGATATTAACGCTCATGTTGGAACCCGTAGAGAAGGAGAGGAGATGGTACTAGGGATTCATGGAATAGGGAGGATAAACGTTGATGGGGAGTACCTGATCGACTTTGAGATGAGAAACAGCATGGCTGTTTTGAATACTTTCTTCAAACATGAAGAAAGCAAGAAATGGACGTGGTATAGGTGGAGTGCGGGTGGAGGAACAGAGATACACGGAGAAATCAATGATTGACATGATTCTAACTTGCGATAAGGGGATGTTGGAAGATGTGAAAAGCTTACCCACGATTTCACTAGATTCAGACCATAAAATGTTATTGGGTAAACTGATTTGGAAAAAAAAGAAAACCAAGGAAGATAACAAAAGAAAGATACCGTTTGGAAATGCTGAGGGTGGATGGTGTGGTACAGCTGTTTAATGAAAAACTCACACAAGAATTCAAAGGAACAGAAGAACAAGAAGCGGCGGAGGAGAGTTGGGAGACCTTTAAAACAAAAGCAGATTGAATTGCAAGCGAAATAATAGGAAAGAAAAAAGTCACAGGGGGAGGAAAAATAAGACGGCATGGTGGAATGTGGATATAAAGAATGCAGTGAAGCTCAAAAACAGAGAATATAGGAAATGGATGAAGACAGAACGGAAGGGAACAGATTAGAATATGTAAACGCAAGAAACCCATGCGGAGGATGTAAAAGGAGAAATAGGACTTATACTGGAGAAGGATAGGGAGCGTGGGGCTCTGAAATCAGAACACGGAAGGGCATGGGAAAACTTTTATATGGAATGGCCAAGAGCAATAGAAGAAATAAAGAACAAAAAATGCATACGGTTCTGAATAAGGAGGGAGAACCTCTTCTAGAGGAAGAGGAGGTAACGGAAAGATGGAGCGAGTATTTCGAGGAATTATTGAATGTAGAGGAAGGGGAGGAGGGAATGGATGAAATACCCCTGAGAGTAAGACAAGAACATGAGGAAATTAGAATGATAGAGATAGAGGAAGTAAAAGAAGCAGTTAAGATATTAAAAAAAATGGGAAAAGTGTAGGATACGATGGATTGAATAATGAACTATTCAAAACAGGAGAGGGAATAACTAAATGGTTGACAAGATTGTTAAACCAAGTATGGAAAGAAAGAAAAATACCAACAGAATGGAGGAAAGCAGTAATCTGTCCGATACATAAGAAGGGAGATAAAGGAATATGCGGAAATTATAGAGGAATAGTATTGTTGGTGGGGGCGAGTAAAATATGAGAGGATCTTAGAAAAAAGTTTGTGGATGGAGGTCGAGAACAAGATTGGAAAATGGCAGCACTGTTTCAGACCAGGAAAAAGTACTACTGATCTAATATTTTACATGAAGATGATGATAGAAAAACATAGAGTGGAATGGGAAGGCGTATGCTGCATTCATAGAACTTGGAAAAGGCATTCGATAGAATAAATAGGAAGAGAGACATGTGGAGAGTGCTAGAAGATCCGATGGATACCATACCAGAAAGTCTAATAGCAGCCATTAAGAGTATATATGAAAATCCAAATAAATACGGTTAGAGGGAACAGGAAGAGAGAAGTGGTTTTGAAAGTTAAAACGGGGTTAGACAGGGAAGTGTACTGTCACCATTTGCTCTTTGCACTTTACCTGGACAGCTGCCTTAAAAAAGGATATGCATAAGGGAAAATATGGAGCACACTTTGGTTTATGCGGATTATGCGGCAGTGATAACATCAGGGAGCTCAAGACCTGAAGAAGCTGTGAATAGGTGGAACGAGGTACTGAAGTCAAATGGGCATGAGAAAAAACAGAGAGAAAACGGAAATTAATGGTGATTGCAAGAGAGAGGGAAAAGATAGTAGTGAACATAGAAAGATATAAGGCTTAAGAAAGTGAATAGATTTAAGTATTTGGGCGTGTATTTGGACAATCAAGGAAGACAAGATGATGATTGAAAGGAAGAATTGGAAGATTTTCAAAGAATGTGGGAATGTTATACCCTTTGCTAAAGGAGAAAGGAATACCAACAGAGGTTAAAATATTAATTTATAAAACAATTCTGAGACCGATATTGTTGTATGGATCTGAATGCTGGGCAATGAATACGATGCAAAAAAGCAGAATAGAAGCTGAGGAAATGAGGGTACTTAGACTCATTAGAGGAGTATCGTTGAGAGACAGAATGAGGAGCGAGCTGGTGAGGAGAGAACTGGGAGTGGAACCTGTTTTGGAATGCGTGGAGAGAAACCAGTTAAGATGGTTTGGACATGTGAAAAGAATGAGAGAAGGGGAGAGATTGAGAGAGATGATGGATTGGAGACCAGAAGGTAGGAGACCAGC
>JABUQX010015201.1:15000-42787 GCA_015478945.1 Trachelipus rathkii
AAATTTTTTTTTTTTAATAGTTGTTTATTTGGTTGGGGGGTTTAGAGGGTTTTTGTGATTTGGGTGTTTAGAGTATTGATTTGTGGTTAGAGATGTGGGGGGTATATGGATTGAGTTTTCAGAGGGCAGTTTCTTTGTTTAATGAGTTGCTGATGTTCGGGTTTAGTTTGGGATTGATTTTCTGTGTCCCTTGGGTATGTGAAGGTTTGCAGATTTGATGATTGTTTTGTTTAAGTGAGTGATGGAGGTGTTGAAGGGATGTTATATAGTGGTTTGTGTTGGGTTGATGTGCGATGTTTTCAATAAATTAGTATATGAGAGGCCAGTTTTGCTTTTTTTGTAGTTAGTATATGTAATATTTTTTTTTTTTTTTGGGGGGTTGATGGGGGGAGTTTAGGGATATAAGGAATAGGAAGGTTGGAGTCGATTGTAGGTTAGTAATGGTGTCCCATGTTAGAGTAAGTTGGTGTAGGAGGGGGGAAACAAAACTGTGACGTTCTGGGGAAGTTGGGATTGGTTGACTTGGGAGGGATTCGGTGGGGAGGTGTTTGAATAAGGATATTTAGGGTTCTAGTTCGTTAAGGATTGAATGCCTCGTGGGTTAGTAGGGGTAGTTCCTTTCGCTACCAGGCAGTCTGGTGGGCATTTAAAAATCTCCTCCGAGATGAGATTTTGGGTATGTGGATAAAGGTTGTTAGTGGGGGGGTGAAGTTATTTGGTTGGGGGTTGGGAAGTGGGGGTGGGCGAGTTATAGAGAGATTTGATGATATTATAGGTGGTTCATGTTCAAGAGGATTGGGAAAACCAGGATTGGGAATTTTATTAGTGCGTTTGGTAATAGAGTGGAGGTGTCGGGGGTTGTGGTAAGTAATGTTGTTCTGGATCAGTGTTAGGAGGGAGTGTTGGGCGGGTGGGAGGGGAGTAATAGCGCATAACCGTAAATGTGGGCAGTGGGGTATTGGGGGCAGGGAGGCTTCTGAATGATGGGCTATATGGATATATGTTTTTTTAAGAAATGGTTGAGTTCTATTGATTTATTGGTTAGGCCATTGATATTTAATTGTAGTATGTTGAGAGTTAGGGGGTTAGTTTTGGGGAGGGGGGATTTTGAATATTAGTGGGAGGTTTGCATATTGCGCAGAAGTAGCCTGTGTTATTTCTGGGGAGATTATGGAATGGGGAGCAGGTCAGGTGAACCCACCCGAGACAGCTTTTGCATTGAATGCTGTTTAGTCCTACTATTAGTTGGCATATGGGGCAATAATATCTAAGGGGACCTGGGTTTTTCTCGACGTCACCCGACCGAAGAAGAAGCAGTCCCATCACCAAGAAAGAAGAAACAGCCAGAAAAGACAGATTGGAGATGTTGTTAAAGAAGTGAGATAAAGGTATTAGAAAAACAAAGATGTCTCCGACCTGTCGACCCGGCGCCCGTCCGGATCCTGTCGTCAATGTCCCTCCTGGTGGAGGGGGGGATGTTGAGCGTTCTTGTAGCTTCCCCCCCGGGGAAGAAGTGTCTTCATCTTGAAGAGCTCCTTTCCCAGAGTTGAGCCAACAGTTTTGCCACGCGAAGGCGACGCCCATCAAAACCTATATATATATATATATATATATATATATATATATATATTATATATATATATTTATATATATATTAGACAAAAATATATATATAAATATCAGATACAGATTAGACAGATATAACATATTTAATATTTATTATATATATATATATATATATATATATATATATATATATATTATTACCATCTCCCAAGTAGGGCGAAAGCCCTGTTAGTTGGGCCAGCATCTTCCTTCTGGCCCAGAAACTCTAAGTCCTAGAGTACTCTAGAAAACTATTTCTCGGCACAAAGATTTCCGATGCTAGTTCTTGAGTTATACCACTCAGTAGGGTTTTACCTTTCAGCTGAACTAGCATCTTTTTTTCTTTGGCCTCCAAAGTTTGTTCTTCTCAGAGTCCCCGAGATAGGTTTTCTAGGCGCATAGGAATCCCAATGCGCGTCCAGGAGTTTTACAAGCAAAAAAGGTAAAGACCGGGTTGCCTAGCCCTTCGTCCTAAAAACTATGCAAAGAAAGTCTTCTTTTGATCCGACTGCCTAGAAAATCCAATCTTCTTATAATAGACATATCTAAACTCCACTAGATGCTGCAGATAAGATACTATGATATCATTGTAAAAGTTGAAATTATTCTTAATTATTATTAAAATTAGCAAAAAGAGCTAATTAGGATATTTTGTTCTGCCTCCAACGAACTTAATTTTTTTTAAACTATCAATTTATATATTTATTTGAGTGTATCGAAAGAACTTGATTTGAAGTTTTGTTGCTCCTCTTCTCATTTATGCAAAAATATTAATTTCTCTTTGATGAATAATTTTGATTAAAATTTTAAATTTCATAGAAATGCTAAAAAACCTTTCGGTGAGTTATTTTAATTATTACTTTTATTTTTATCCCATCCAATGGAAATTCTAGTCACAATATATGTCTTCATCAGCAGCTTCACTCCCTCCGACGAAAAACCATGTACATCCTTCTGTAAAACCTCTTCTGAACTTTTCAGCACTCTTCTCGCTTCCTCTCAGATCCTTCTCATTTTCTAGTCCCTGCTGTTGGCAACACGTCCATCTCCGACGACAGTCAGATCATAAAGATCATATAATCAAAACCATACTAATAATTATAAATAATATATATATATAAATTTAATGTTTAATAGATTTAAAAGTGTGCAAACACAACATATATATTTTCTCTTTGAATATGTATATTATAATGTAGAATAAAAAATAATATAATATATAATATATACATATATATATAATAATAATAATAAATTATATATATATATAATTTATATATATATAATCTTATATATATACTTCTCTGCCCCATGGCCCACCTTAAATTGAAGGCCACACATGACTCCAGAGACAGCCGGCTGCACTCACGGGCCGATTCCACCAGGTCGAGTAGAGAAGATATAGAGAATCGGCGCTGAGGCAGGCGGTCGAGAGCAAGCCACACACCAGAAGGAGGGCTCTATTGTGTAACTTGGGAATTGTTGACTCTGAGTGACAAGTGGGCGGGAGGCATGACAGTTGTACTAGTTTGAATCTAGACAACGTCTCCTCCCCACACTTGCACCAGATGTCACAATTCCCAAGAACACAATATAGAGCACCGCACTATATTATATATATATAGCTAATAATATATATATAATTATATATATATATATAATATATATATATTATATATAAATAATAATTTATATATATTACTAAATATATAATATATATATATAATATACTATAATAATATAATAATAACTAATAATAATATAATATATATATATATATTATATATATATATATACTATATATATATAATACATTAAAAATAAGCCTATGTAACGTAGGAGGGTGACTTGAACCGAACTCTTCATGCGAAAAGAGGACCATGGTTTACAATCCCCCGCGTAGCAGTCGGAGTTTTAATCTTCCTTGGAGGCCAAGGAATATAAAAACATCTACTCGGAGCCGGTTAGTGGGACAGGCTTGGGAATAGCCGGCCTTTAAGTATCGATTTCATGATAGTCCCGTGTTACCTTTGAGAAGGGGATAAAGGACAACAGTTAAAAAGGAAGTTCCTTTATATATATATATACAAAATTATATATAATTATAATATATATATATTATAAATAAACTCTATATTATGCTATTATCTTTATATACATATATATATATAATAATAATATATATATAATTATCTATATAATATTAGTTGGTAAAGTAAATGAAGAATTTCTTCACATTAATAGCCCATCATTTAATTGCATTATATTAGCCAACTTCAGAACTATCATTGAAATCTAGGAAAGAGAGTTTAGAGACCAGACGAAGGAATGTGCTAGCTTAACTGACCGGGCGAAAACCTGAGAGTGTAATACTCGAGGACAGACATTTGAAACTAATTCGTTGTGAAATATGAAATTCAGGAGAAATCTAGATCTGCATCAGCTGTGTGCTGAAATTAAACGCCTCAAATTTGAGTAAGAATTGAGAAAGAAAAATATTCTTTCTCTTTTCAAATTACAATTGATTTTGATCCCAAGGTGCTTTCACCTATTTAAAACGTTAAACCGTAATAGGGAAATTCAAGTACCGGAATCTCGTATGGTGCAACATTAAAAATACTATTTTAGTTGTTATTTTCTATACAATTTCTAGGTATCTATCTTTCTAACTATAATTTAAATTTACACAACAGCGAGTTTGTAGACACATCTTGCCTTTAATAGTACAATCTAACTATTTCATTCTATTTTTAACACTTCTAACCTTCACCAATTGGTTCTTCGGCAGTAGAAGTGAGTAAGTTATCATGGTTGATCACTATATCATGCTTTTTCTGCTAGTGGACGAAGTGAACCTTAGCTTCTGTCGGCACTTGATAAGGCTCCTATTGCACCCGTCCATACTTGCAGCTAGTAGAAAGGGCTATCTCAACATACAAATTAAATTACCATGGAGACCACATCCCTGCCTCACTTCGCAATTAATAAATTAATATTAAAACATTCAAAATTAAGATTCTTTTTCGATTTGCCAATGTGAAATAACGTACACTTTTTGCTATTGAAATTCGCTTTCCACTTATCAGCCCAATCAATGTGACCAATTTTTGCTATTGAAATTCGCTTTCCACTTATCAGCCCAATCAATGTGACCAATTTTTGCATCCTCGACAAACTTAGAAAGCCTGTTTTGGAACAGCACCATGCATTTTCTAACCATCAGATTGGTTTCAATTATCATCTCCCTACACAGGATACTCTCATTAGCTTGAACCACGATGTGTGGGAGGTACTGGCTTCTCATGAAATGACCGTTTCCTTTGATCTTGAAAACAACCAAGATCCACGTGTAGTGTTGAAGGATTTTGCGAAACCTTCACTTACTGGGCACGTAGGGGACAACTTCCCCTCCTTCTTCAGACTCTAATATAAGATCTTTCATTTCAAGTCCGTTGTAGCACCACTTTATCATGAATAAAGGTGTGCCTTAGGGCAGTGTTTTTTATGTATTGCTTTTTGCAATAGGCTCTAATGGAATAGTAGATAATATCAAAACTCAATCTGTTGCCCTCTCTATGTGGACTATTGTTCAGTGTATGTAACTGGAAGAGAACTTCCTTGTATGGTATGTCAGCTTCAGTTACCCATAGACAGGGTTACATCTTTGTGTAGTGTACTTGGCTTCGAATTCTCCACATCGAAAAGAAAGGTCATGCGTCCACAAGGAGGAAGAATATGATTGCCCCTTATACTAAACCTGTTTTCTCTCTCATCCACGGCGTAGACTTCTTACGCCACCTTACCTCTACCCCTTTTGGTGCAGAAAGAAATACCTTGCTACACCTTTACATCAGGTTAGCACGAACAAAACTGGACTATAGTTGTGCTATGTATGGACAGACATTTCTGTCTATCTTTGCCTTCTTTGCAAATTTCAGAACGAAGGCCTGAAGGCAGCGACAGTAGCCTTTAAATCATTATTGTGGCATTGTGGCGGATACTGGTTTTATACCTCTCTCCCTTTGGAGAGAACAGCTCATGTCCTCGTTATTCATTCGTATTTAGGTCCCTGCTTCATCTTGTCCTTTCTAATAGATAATATCCACCGCAATACTGTTTATTGGCATTTCGTTGGAGTTGCAACTTCTGTCTTAACCTTCCTCAACCTACTTCAGTGATCATTCCTTTACTGTAAATTCAATGGCACCTATGCGAAGTTGGTTTCTCCATTTCATGTTGTATTTTCCAGGATACAGTCATTGACCAAAACAAAAGTCAACCTAGCGAAGTTGAGGGATTCTTTTATGTCGGATAAAGAGATCACAAAGAATCGACTCCTGTTTACACCGATAGTTCCAAGATGGAAAGGTGAGTGAAAGCATCGGCTCTCTTTCCTGATATAACAATTTCCTACACTGCCAATATTACCAGTCGAGCTGATAGCTTTGGCTATGACAATGAGCAGAATTAAGAACAACCCAACTGAAAGAAATTATACCATATCGCAGTCTAGAACACTCTCTTGGCATTGCTCGATTAGTAGGCAATGAATCCCTTGGTTCCTGCTGTTCAAAGGTTCATATGCTTGTTACATATAAAGAAGATGGTATTACATTTTGTTGGGATTCCTTCCCATGTGGGTGTTCCGATGAACGAGCAAACTGATAGATATGGAAACCAAACATGCTTTAACCAGCAAAACTAATGGACAACCCTCCACCAGACGTACGTACCTGTGTAAAATATTTTTACACAAATATTTGGCAGGGTCTACGAAACCTACGAAATGTCAAACCCCTCATAAGATACTGCCCTTCATCTTTCAAAAAGTCGCTGCCATGAAGTGGGTTTGACTAATTTACCTATAGAACATACCAATTCTACACATGATGAGGTAGGATGCTCCTTTCGTCACATTTTGTTGTTCGTATGGCCCTCTTACGATCGACCATATATTTGTGGGTTGCGAGACCATGTCGACCTTCAGACATAAGTTTTTCCTAGATATACTTACCATTCCTTTCCAGAATCGACTTGCTCAGCAATTATCCCTTCACCTCAACTGACAAGTTTCTGCTTTCCTCCATGAACAGAACACCCTCTATAAGATCTAACTCTTTCATCACCTTTTTATTTTGTTTAGTTATTGAATTCCTCAGCTGTTCGTACACTAACACAGTATAGTCTCTTTCTTGCTTGTTGTGTAGTCCATGTACACCTGCTAAAAAATTATTTTTTTATTGTTTCATTTTACTCTTCAGGGAAATGTTTATGAGGAATGGGCAGCAAAGAGGAAAGAAGCTGTAGAAGAACAGTTAAAAATGTTTGAAAAAACTCGACTTCTTAAAGAAATTGAAGAAAAGAAAGAAGACTTGGAAAGGAGAGAAGATGTCATTTTCTTCTTTGATAATCAAGATAAATGGGAGTTGTTGGCGCCCAAAAGCAGGTATCTTATTTTCATCATTATTATTAATGCTCTATTTTAATTTTGGATTTCTCTTTGATTTTAGTAATTTTATTCATATTGTTATTTTAAATAACAGCATGTTAAATTTTCTTAAAAATATTTTTTCGTTTGCAGGTATTATCCAAGATCGTCTCTATATACGGAGGAAAAAAAGAAACTAAAAGTTCGTTGATACTGAATATGTTCCTCCCGAAATATAAAAAAAAGTTAATTGTGTAAATAAGTGATATTAACCTTAATTTAAAAATAAAAAATAAACATTTATGGTTTATTTTAACAGGCTGATTTATTTTTTTTGTATTAACCTTACATGCGATTTCGAGGTGACCTCCACAAAAGGTAGGAAGGTTTTGCCTTCGAAACAGGATCTCATCCGGTAATGCAAATTTCTAATTATTTACGATGTTTCTATTCGTCTAATATAGTATTATATAATATATATATATATATATATATATATATATATATATAATTATAATATAATAATTATATAATATATATAAATATATATATATATATAATTATATATTATAGTTATATATTATATATATTATATTATAATAGTATATATTATATGTATATATATATATATATAATATTATATAATATTAATATATATATATATATATATAGATATAAAAAAAATATAATATTATATATATAATATATAATATAAGTATTATATATATATATATATTGCATTAAAACCAATTTTATTTATTTCACAGGTTTGTACATGATACGTGGGAATGTAAGAATTACTGCCGTCTCCGGGATTGAAACACCGCACACGCGTGTTGCGACTGAGGACAATATACCGATCTTACCCATTGAGCTAGTCAAGTTGGGGGTTAGCTCAGGGTAAATGCATCGAGTATATGTTCGCTCGGTCGCAACACCGGTGGTTCAATCCTGGACGAAGGGCAAGTTAATTCCATTTACCTTCCACTGATATTGTTTCTTGTTTAATATATATATATTATATATATAATATATATATAATAATTATATATAATATATATATATATTATTAAATATATATATTATTATATTATATATATAATACTATATATATATATATATATATATATATATATATATATATATATATATATATTAATTCTTTCTTCATCTAACCTTGTTTTCCCAAGACTTGGAAGTAAGGTTGCGGTTATCATTGGCATCGGAAAGAAAAGCAGTATGAAGAATATGACAAAAGTCCGAACGGTAACCCAGCCTACCGCTCCCTCTAGCTGATCACCATTAATTAGTGAGAACTCGTCGCAGACAGAGATTCCACCCTAGAGCTTCACGGGACCGCGACGGAGCCTCACTATGGTAAAATCGTCAATGTACAGGTGTCATCCCTTGGCCCAGGTGGGCCACAACCTATCCCCTCACAAAACCCTGCCATTCCACTCTATTTCAAACAACCTTTAATTCTCGCCTCTGCCCAAACACATTTCTTGTCTCTTCAAAATACGTTACTGACTCAATCCACTTTTCTTCGGTCTCCCAGCCGGTCCGTTCCCAACACACTCCACTCACTATACATCCACTTAACCAGAACCGCTATCTTCCATCCTTTCCGCGACATGACCAACCAATGCTCAAAACAGTACTTTGATTTATTCTTCTATCATTTAATTCCCTCTCACACCACACAACTCAATAATACGTTCATTAATCATTTTATCAATTCTCACACCTAACACGCCAATAAGAATTGTCATCTGACAAGCTCATTGTTACTTTAAGATTCTATCCTCTTAATTCAGACCATAGTCTCACTACTATACATTAACACTGAAACAACATGTATCCTCATTAGAGACCTCTAGCGCCGCAACTGCAAGAATCTTAGCCCTTTACAAATTCCACCCCAAGCGAATTTAATTGCCAACCAGCCACCCTCCTGCTGTCGTTGGTTTTTGAGGCCACAATACAAATCTCAATATCCGTGGGGTCCCGGAAAGAAAAAACCAAGGAACAAAAACAACATAATAAACACAAAGAAAACTCAGGAAAAAAAATCAACATCCTATACACTAACTCAAAAAAAAATTTATTAAAAAAATACCACCAACCTCAAGGTCAACCGATACCGATACCGCAACCACCCCAAGGTAACCCACCACTACAAGGTAATATCGCACACCGCGTACCGACCGAAATCGCTCGCGACACCTGGCCACCACAACAATGGTGAACCGTAAACCGTACCTGCTCAAAAGTAACTATCAATAACACTGAGCCATCCGCGGCGAATGTTCATTGAAAATCACCCAAACTGTAAAATTCTATAAACAAAAATTAATCATATAAATATATAGCCTTAAATTAACTTATAAAGGCATAAAATGCGTTAAACACAGTCTCACTAGTACTCTCTTAATTCTCTACACATATTCTCAAACTATCTTTTCTTTCTCCTTTACAAGGTCTACACAATCTTTTAATCTTACTTTGTCCATGAATTGTCTGCAGAGCAATTTAGTCAATCTCTCTCTTCTACTCTCTTTTCAGATTCCTTCACCTATTCACTCATACGCCTATCTCATCTTTATCTCAGTCATACCCCTTTTCCTCTTCTCAGTCAATTCAATCATCAATCAACTCTCTTATTATCCGTATCTCCGTTGTGGATTGGCCGAATAAGGCCAAGCTCCAAAAAAAACCTGCTGATTAATAAAACATCGCATTAATATTGCAATCAATATCAGAACAAAATATATAATTAATAATAATAATAATAATAATATTTATAGAATTAAAATGAAATCAAATTAAAATTAAATGAATAAAGTATGAATTAAAATTGTGAAATTACAAATTATATAAAATAATTTAAAATGAGTATGATGAAATCGAAGATAATAATAATATAGATAATTAATAAAAAATACCCTCACCACCGCAAGGTGCTTACCTGGGTGGTTGACCCAGTTTTTTTTTCACAGAATTCAAGCTGAATGAGCCCTTCACACCACGAAGCAAATTCAAACTAAAAAGAAAAACAACTTTTTACCACCAATTCAGCATTCAAACAAGGAAAAAAAAATCACATCCGTAAAATAACATTTATACTTACTTTATCCAAATGAAACTCAGCCACAGACACAGAACCCAAGAGATTGAAATCGCTGAACAGAACAGACTTCTCCAGTGACTCTAGCTCAAACTAAAAAAAAAGACATCAACCCTTCTAACGTTCATGAAAAAAGAATAATAATAAAGAATAAAAATTTTATAATAGTAATAGCCAAATTAATAAATAATGTAATATAATAATAAATAATAATAATTAATAATAGATACTTCCACACCTGTGTCCTACACCTGAAAATCTTCACTTCGTCAACGCAAAAAACCAACGCTCCAAAACACCTTCAAAGCTTCAAACGAAACGAAACGAATCAAACTAAAAAACAACAAAAAAAAAATAAATTAATAATAAATAAAGAAAAATAATATAATATAACAAAAGAATCAATAATAATTTCAATTAATATCATAAATAATAGTGGATCATTGTTTATCGTCTGCGCACTCATTATCGACGTTTATTCAAGCTCACGTTCCTTTATATCAATCAATAAGAAAAAAACATAAATACAGTCTTATTCTTTTTTCTCTTTTAATTTTTTCGAATTAATGCCATGAACACTGAAACAAATATTTAATCAGATTTACTTATTCCGAGTTTAAAATAACCCAAAACGAAATCGTTTTTTTTAAAAATTATGTCCCCGCCTTGCAACCCATAACAACACATTCACTGAATTTCCTTGGCACTCCTTGTCGGTGTACGTTCTATGAAGAGCACCCTAAGAAAAAAAGAAAAAACAATGGTAAAATTAGGAGACAAAAAAAAACTACAAATCCTAATCCCTAACCACTAACCACATCCCTCCTCACGTAAGTTTGTCTCATAATTTGAACGCCTCTCGAACTTTCATCTACTCGCGTCTTACATCTACGCAATCTTTTCATAATCCAATCTATACTCTTCCACTCTGCTCTACTCCATAGTACAAGTTCTCCTTGTACTTTCCTACCTGTCTCTATTACCATATTTCTCAATTTCCTGTCAAACAATCACTCTTCCAACTTCTACAATTCATTCGAACCTTCCAACCTAAGTAACTCTCTGAACATATTCGCCAATTTCTTTGTATCAATCTCTTAACTCGTGCATTTCGCTTTTAACTTCATCACTACTTCATCCTTGCCACCAAAGATTATTGCATCCGCGGCTCCATATTCCCAACACTCTACTCCTAACTATCTCTTATTCTGCAACAACACTTGTCACTCTCGTCTAACGGGACAACCTGTACATAATGGTATAGTCTGAGTCAAACTCCTGCACACCCATTTCCCACCATTCCCACCAAAACCCTGAAAAATAATTCTCACTCTCCATCATTCTCATCAAATAATCCTTTTACTCTAACAGTCTTAATAACTTTACCGTTTCTCTTACATTTCTTCTTCCTACGTTTTTCTATTACCAATTCTTTTCCTTGTAACCACAAATCATTTACTCCTTTCACATTCTCATTCATTTCAGTGTCATTCATCCAAAACTTATACACTGGTGAGCCTTCAGATATCCAGGCGGCTCCCTCCACGGCCTCAACTGCATCTGATGCGCTCTAAACTCACTCACTCTACCATCTGTCTCATTCTCAAGAACATAACTAACTCCATTCGACACATCACTCTTCACGACAAAAGGCCCTTCAAACTTTTCTCTCAGCTTACTCACATTCAAACGGCCTTTTTCAATCACCTCTTTCAAAACCTTACCCCCTACTTCAAAACTTGCAAACTTCAAACTACCTTTTCTCCAAACATCCCTATCCACTGTTCAGGCAACCCTAACCTAGTTTAACAAACTTCTCAAGTCATCACAATAACATACATGAGACAATACCATTGCCCTAATTATCAGTTCAATATTAATACCCATAACACTTTTCCTATCCAATAATCCCATTCATTCTCTCGCTCGCTCACTCATCATTCGTAACATCTCACTCAGCGTTCGAACCCTTTCAGCCAAACCATTCGAACTCGCATATAACACGGGGTAGTCCCGCCATGTTCAATGTCCCCCCAATCACTCAACATCTGCTCAAACGCCTGCCCTACAAACTAAAGTCCATTATCACTCAACATTCCGCTTCGGTTTACATACACAAGCGCAATAAAAACTTCTCTCACTAACTAGCTACAATTCGCACTAGTCATTTCTAATTCTCACAGTGCACTGCATCGCAAACTTACTCCTTCATGACTACCATTCACTAAACCATTCTACATACCCACGATGCAGTCACCGGCTAAAAGAACACAGTCAATCACCACTAACTCAAAAGGTTCACTCACATTCATTCTCAAAACACAGGAGGTTTTACATACATTCTCTGATACTTTCTTTCTGACACTCGTTCACAAGTAGTACCACATCCTTTAACTGAAGTCTTTCGCATCCAAGTTAAACACTCTCTTCTTTCATACTTCCATAATTTAAACTTCCCAGGTGTCACATAATCACGGATCGAAATCGAACTAAAGCATCCCTACTGCCTAACACAGAAAAACACTGGTACATACAAATCTTCCTCTCGTACTTTCCTAATATACCACATTCTCACACACAACAAACTTTTTCGCAAACACTTTAAAATCGTCTATCAATCAACTGGTCCCATCTACACACTTCCTTATCCAACAAATACATTTTTCCCAGCTCAAACAGACCATCAGACATCTCTTCGGCATCATAACTCAATATCTCTCATCTTTCCAACAATTCCTCATCACCGCACCCGATCAACTGTTTACCGTATTCCTCAACGAAATTAGTCATGCATACATCCCCCTTATGCATTCTAACTACTTCCTGATTCCCTTTCAACAATCTTTCATTTCCAACGTCTACTGACAACCCATTTCATTCTTAAAAATTCTATCCCAAACAAAACAATACGGCATTCTTTCTTCATCAAGCCACAACAACTCGCCATTTACTTCTCTAACATTCCATGTATCTCTACTTTTAACAAAACCTCTTCCACTACGATTTCTCAGTTACCTTATCCCCTTTATCTTTACACTGTACTCCTCCTAGGTATCTGCCATGTCATTTGCTCAAGCTCTCGTACCACTGACGCATTTACCAAAGAAATCTGAGACCCAGTGTCAATCAACCCACAATATACCTTACCATCTACCTGCACTTTCACAGCCATTCTACCACTCATCCCATGTTCGCAATACATTACCTCTTCAATCTCACCAGGACAAATCATTTTCACATCTTCCTCATCCTCAACTACACAATCTTCTACTCCCTTCTCCAAGACATACATCCTATCATAACTCTTTTTCTCGATTACCCAATTATAATGTACCCCACTTAAAACATGGTAAATGCAGCTGCACCTTACACTTTCTGTCCACAAATCGTCACTCC
This sequence comes from Trachelipus rathkii, assembly GCA_015478945.1. Taxonomy (NCBI): domain Eukaryota; kingdom Metazoa; phylum Arthropoda; class Malacostraca; order Isopoda; family Trachelipodidae; genus Trachelipus; species Trachelipus rathkii. The sequence continues at coordinate 28,557 of JABUQX010015201.1, forward strand.
TATACAATTATAACCTGTCGTTCCTCGCCATAATGCACTACATCAGCAACAACTTAAAATCAAACTTTACTCCAACAACCAACACCTCTTGCAAACGAATCCACTCTCCTTTCACATTCGTCGAATGAATGAGAGTTGTATGCTATTACTCTTCTTTCTTTTTCCTGTTCCTGACATAAACCTGCACCCATACCAAATCCACTTGCATCTACATAGATTTCTAATTTTGGACTGCCTTCTGTGAAATCCGAAAATGCCAGTTCTACTGATTCCTTCATTAATCCTTTTAGGCTTTCAAAAGCCTGAATTCTTTCGTTGTCCATTCGATTTTATCCTTCCTTTTCATATCTATGACATCAAGTTCTGCCAATCTCATCGTTTCACCTCTGGATATATCAATCCACATAATCAAAATCACTCAATTCTTCCAAAGTTTTCGCAAGCCTACTATCAACTGTCCTCATTCTCTACAAATACACTAAGGGTGATGGTCCGTTCGCACCACAAACTTAATACCATAATACAAAAACGGACGCAACGATTTGAGACAAAACCTCAAAGCAGCCAATCTTTTTCAATCTTGGAATACTTTCGCTCCGTCATACTAAAGAAGCTTTGAAGACATATGCAATCACGCGTTTTCATTTCAATATTCCGTCAATCACTGCCTTGGCATCAACAAACCCCCCATACAATACACCTCACTTGCATGATCCGTATACACTCCAAGTTGCTATAGGCATCCTCACTTTAATCAGGTTCCGCCAATTCTACATCTTTCGCAACTTCCGCTTCAATTCTCAAACCTATTCAATTCTGCATTCCCTTTCACCAATCGACCTTCTTTTTACAGTGCATCAGTCAAGGTTCAAATCACACCAGAACAATCCTTTCATAAACTTCCTTCAAAAACCTACCAAACCTAAAAATCCCCTCAAACTCTAAACATTCCTAGGTCAGGGAAAAGTTCCTAACTTTTTTCAACCAACTTTTCGCTTCTCAACCCAGTCGCACTAAACCTTGTGGTCCAAAATTCAACCTCACCGGCAACACATTCACATTTTTTCCACTTTCACTTTAGCCTAATTCTCCACTTTTTAACCCACATCAATTCACTACCTTCAAATTCTCAGTGAAAAGTCTCATTCACAACTAATATATCACTATAAACACATCTAATCTCTTAACTTGGGATAAACATTCATGAACCACATTCATCGCCCTCGAAAAGCTGCCGGACATTGCCAACCCAAAGCTCAATCCGAAACCCGATAATCGCCTGCCTTAGCATCGATAAAAAGCAAGTCACAACCCTACTATTTTCTTCCACGGCATCTTGATAATATCCACGCACCAAATTCATTTTCCGTAAACTTTCATCCCAGCAAATCTATACACACATCGACACCACACACTAGAAACCTAATCTTTCACTTCTTTCATTACCTTACGATAATTCAATACAATAACCTTCAATCGTCCATCAGGCTTCTCCAGGCACACATCCGGACTATTCCAAGGAATCACAACTCTCTTCCACACACTATTCGCTCTAACTCTCACCTGCTCTTCATCTCATTCGCAACTGGGGAGGAAAAGTGCGATGTCGCTGTATTGGTATCTTCCGATAACAACAATATCGGAATTCAGCAACTGCGGACCCTCTCCAAACCTCATCGCCTTTGCTTAAGCACTTTCTCCTTTCCCACAACATTCGCTACAATCTTTTGGTCTCCTTACTTCATCAATACCTTCAAGGCAACTGTTTTTTCTCAACCATGCTCACATGCACCCAATCTTCCTCTCAATATCATCCAGCAAAAACTACAATCTCTTTTTCAACCGCTCCCAGTCTACGCCCCCCAAATCAGAACCAAAATACATAACACCTGACCATAATCACCAACCCTTTCCCTCACTCTCTTCTTTTTCACATCAAGCACCTTTTGCATACATACTCTAGATGTCCATATCTAATAATATCATCAATACATTGCAACACCTTCACCTATCTTCGCATCAAAACCATCGCACCAGAACATCTATTCTGGCACTCACACTACATTCGGCATTCCAACCATACTTTACACTTACCACAGCCCCAAATCAGCTTCAAGACATATCTCCTACAAACACTTCCACACCTTTGACCTAATTCCAGACCTTTACTCCTCTACCTTATCCATACATGCTGACATTCGCATCCTTATTTAAACCTTTTTCTCTTATCATCATACATCAGATGAAATATCATCCATCATACTTAAAAACTTTACACTAACAACATGATCACTACTTTATTCTTACTATCAATAACATAAACTCACCTTCTTCATACTTAACCTCAATCTAACACTCTCCCTATAATTTTTGTAACGATCCGGTATTACCATAATTACAACCCTTAAATTCCTTTTCCAGACTTCCTTTCTGATCTTCCCGTTATATTCATCCTATCATACGCCTTTTATACACACTACACTGACCATACACCCAGTAATCAATCAAATGCTCTCACTCCAATACCCTCCGAATAAACCTAAATAGTCTCACCTCATCTACCGGACACCGAAAATACATCTTGTGCACTTTACAACTCCCTCCCTAGCAACACTCAGCCCTTCCCACTCACTTAAGGGTCCACCAGCTGTAAACCCTACACTGGCTCGTTTTCTGGACCAGTTCCCCTTACCTGATTACTCATACCCATTACTTCATTCACACTTACATTCCTTTACCACCGTATAGCCTTACATTACCAAACAACATTCCAATTACCCCAAATTCGCACTACTGCCCAGGACTACATTTGATTCATTTGCGTGCATCCAGTTGTCTACTGCCCAAACACTACCTGCAGCGTCAGCGTCCCTACCTCCCCCATAATTACAGTAATTCTTGGAACCTCCACATCCTCGAAAAATGAACCTCATTCTCACAATTCCTGCATACAGTCTTCCTTACATTCCTACCTTGCTGACAACCTTACCTCAATGAGTTATCCCTCCAACATCTCCACATCCAGCCCGTTGAGGGTTCTTGCATCATCACCCATATCTTCCACTTGCCCCAAACTAAAAACACTAACGCAATTGCCATCTAACATTCTGAATCAAATGTCCCATTTTTACTACATCCTAAAACCTTCCAACATCCAACCCTGCATCCTCTGTTCCATTCCGATCATATCTTCTCTCACATTCCTTGATTTACCCACATTCTCGCCCATTTTCGTATTACTTAACTGGTTCTGCTTTGCAACTCATCGCATTTCGTACCTCCTGCTTCACCTTCCTTTCATTTTTCACTCCCATAAACGAAATCTTTCTAAGAATTTTACCATAACTTCATAACGGATTGCGCCCTTCAAGAGCAATCCCTATAGAGATATACTGTGGCACTCGGTGAAAGCCCGTTTTCATTCGATTCCCCTACCAAACTTGTAGACCATCAATTGGCTCTCATTACCCTCATTTATCTCTTGTTCATTCTTTCATAACTCACGATCTTCTACTATTTCTAACACATCCCTCCACTGCAATCGTTTCCTACTCCACCTCATTTTCTCTTCACGCCTCGCATTTATACTCCGAAACTGGAGGAGGGATCGTCTCCAGGAATTTCTTCATCAACATTTTGTTTTCATTTTTACCCTCATCCCCAAACTTCAACTCGACTCATGTTCCAACCTATGCGCATAATATTCCAATCTTCACTTCTTTCCCGTCTTCTAACCTTATCAAATCATTCACTGACTCTATATCTTATCACCCCCCTTAACTCTTTCAACCTGTTCCAACATTCTTTCTTTTACCACTTCATACCGTCTCACCACCACTCACAATACTTGTTAAAAACAACATTCTCCTCCAAAACTCACCTAAATCTCTTTAAGCCCAAAACACCTTATTTTCATCAATTTTTCTTTACAGTAACTCTCATACTCTCTAAACTGCTTGCATCACACATCCTTAGTTCCATACACATTATTATTTATTTACTTCGAAGTCCTAATGATAGACATCCGTGCAACTTGAACACATTCTTTCGAGTCTCAAGCTTCGTATCCTCATGAATTCTATCGTTTCCTCAATTCACATTTATATATTAAATACTAATACCTACCTTTGCCTATCACCTTCTTCAATGTCTCTCTCTTCGACGTCTTTTCTCTCTGATCCTTCTCTCTTTTTCTTTCTCTTCTCCTTCGTCTTTTATTTTATCTCTTCATCTTCTCTTCATCCATATCCTCTCAATGCCACATCACTTACAATCTGTCCCATCTCAAAACGATCTGTTCTTCGTAAAATCTACTACTCGCGAGTAAGGTTACTCATCCGCCGTCTCTTTCGGTTCCAATCTTCTTTTCAAATCCTCTTATTCATTATATCATCCCATCCTTGCTCCATTCTCATTTCATTTGTGTTTTTCTCTCTCCTGGCGATCTCTTCTCCATCTCCTCTCAGTCTATCAATAAGTCTCATTCTCCTTTTCTTTCTTGCTAATGCCTCTTTCAGTCCCTACTCCAACCCAATCTCACTTCCTCAGCGTAGCCATCTTACTGCTATCGTCTAGCCCTGTCTTTCCGTCAGACGTCCCCGCTGGGCGCCGAATATTCGTTGTTTTGCAAGGCCACAAACAAATCTCAATAGTCGTGGGTTCCTTTGAAAGAAAAAAACAAACGAACAAACCTACAACTATAAATAATACACAAAGAAAACCAGAAAAAATCAAACGCAAAAGCACAAGTAATCCAAAAAAATTTATTAAAAATACCACCAACCTCAAGTCAAGCCGATACGATCAGCAACGCAACGCCCAAGTAACCCACACTACTAAAGGTATCGCACCGCGCTACGTACCTGAAATCGTCTCGCAACAACTCTGCTACACAACTAAGTGAATCCGCAACCGTAAAAACCGTAAAGCCCATCAAATAATATCAGATATTCAATGAACATCCACGCGCAATGAACCTTCATGAATCACCGCAAACTAAATCATCAAAAAAAATCAATCATAAAATATATAGCTTAATACTATAAAGGCATAATCTTGAAACAGTTCCTCACTAGACCCTTCTCAACTCCTACACAATATCTTCAATACAATTTCCTTTCCTACTTGACAAACAAATCTATGCACAACTTTTAATCTTATCTTAGTCCCAAAATTGTCTGCGAAGGCAATCTAGTCATCTCTATCCTTACTACTTTTCGATTCCTTCACCTAAATTTCACTCAATACCAGGCTTCTCTACTCTTAATCACCATTAAATCAATCATCCAGTCTTCTTAATATCTGATCCGTTGTGAATTCCGAATAAAACTCAAGCTCCAAAAAAAACTGCTGAGTAATAAAAACATCGCATAGCAATTCCCGGCACAAAATATATATAAATAATATAAATAATAATAATAAAATATAAATAAAATAATATAAAATAATATAAAAAATTTATATAAATAATGAAAATAAATTGACGTCCAATGAAATAAGTATAATAAAAATTGTGAATTACATAAAAAATATTTAAATGATAAATAATAAAAAAATATACAATATAAATAATTAATTAAAAATAAAAAAATACCCTCACCACCATCCAGGGAGTAAACTGGTGTGACCCATTTTTTTCTCACAGAATCAAGCGGAATACCTTTCACACACGAGCAAATCAAACTAAAAGAAAAACAACTTTTTAACCACCAATAGCCCACCAAACAAAATAAAATCGCTTCGGAAAACACCTTAAACTACTATCCAAATGAAACTCAGCACAGACACAAACAAAATGAATTCTAACAAAAGGAACTCTCCAGACTTCTAACTCAAACTAAAAAAAAGACATCAACCCTTCAATCAATCATAAAAAGAAATAATAATAAAAATAAAATTTTATTAATAAGATAGCCAATAATAAATAAAATATAATAAATAAATAATAATAATAATAATAATCAGATACTCACACCTTAACTCTTCGTCAACCATAGACAACGTGGTCAAGAAGATGGTCAAAGCTGAAAACGATACAAAACAATTACAACTAAAAGAAACAAAAAAATACATTCAATATGTTTACAAACAATAAATAAGAATTTAATAATAAAAAAGACAAAAAAACTAATATAACAAAAGAATAAAATATAATATAATAAATATATAAATATATTAACGAAAACGTAAAGAATCGTGAATGTCGACGTTATAAACTCCTTATTCCAAGATCAATATAGAAAAAAAATATACAGATCTAAATCTTAATTCCCCTTTGTATTATAAAAATTAATAGCAAACACTAGAAAACAAATATTTAATCATAGAATTAACTTATTCGATTTACATCATTATATTTAATTATAATTCTTTTTAAATATTTTCTCTCCCTCACACCATAACAAAATAAAACATTCACTGAATTCTGGCACTCCTTGTAATGGACGTTCTTAGAAGCACCCTAAAAAAAAAAGAAAAAAGAATGGTAAACTTCCAGAGACATAAAAAAAAAACAAATCCCTAAGTCACACCTAAAGAAAGAGGTCTCGAAAATACTAAAGATTAGGCAGATACATACTTCCCCTTATCATCCAACATATATATCCTAACATATTTAATTCAGGAACACTTGTTTCCCACGCTGCTGAAACTAAATTTTTTTCTAAGCATATATGCTATTACCGAGGACGTCCTCACTCACAACCATAACCTTGCTCTATCTACGTTTACTTTCAAATCCCTCCTTTCACACACCCTAACGGCCCCGCAGACCCCGCGGTGCGGGGGGCCCACGCAGGTAAAGGGCCCATAATCCAGCAAAGATGGTCACAACGGAAATAAAAGATGAAATATGAACAAATCTGAACATGACACTCTCATATATAATAAATATAATATAGTAATATAGTATATATAAATATATCATATATATATATAGTAATAATGTATATAATAATATAATATATATATATACATATATATAATATATATAATATTATATATATATAAAATATATATTATATAGAATATATTATAATATATAATATATTCATATATTATATATATATAATATATATATATATTATATAATATATATATATATAAATATATATATATATTATATATATTATATATATAGATATAGTATAATATATATATATATATAATAAATTTATATATATAGAAAGTAAAAATGCATCTCGCCCGACTAATACAAGTCAGCTGAAAACTTGAAAATTTGTTGGAGTTCATATTTTTCTTTATCAATTTGAAAAACATTTGTATTATTGAAAAAAGGAAAAAATTGATATATATTTCCTCTCATGCGATCAAATCATTTCCAGGCTTGTATAATCGGGACAGATGCATCTTTTTTACTTAGAAATTTTTTTTATAGCTCCAAAAGAAAATTTTTAAAATAAAACAAAAATGTTTTGGTAAAATTGTGTTCCAAGGAACAATCCAAAAACTATTTCATATACATACAAAAAAATTATAACTAAGTAAAAAATGTGCTTCTCCCGCCGAAACTAAATATGCCCATGCAAAATTCTACATGACACACTTAGCCATAACAGAACAAAAATTTGGCAATTGCTTTTCATTTCTACAATCCAAAAAAAAGTGGTTTGGAAATTGGAACAACGTGTAGCACAAAACTCAAAAAAATTGAGAAAAATCCTTAGATGATAAATGGTGAATGAGATGCCAGGGGTGATAAAGCCAGATCATGTGCGTCAATAATCTCTGGAATTGACTACGAAAAATGTCAGAAAGACAGGTTTGAAAATTGAATATTCTGGAAAATATGACTACTGTCACAGAAAACACTTTGAAAACACCGTTTAGGGGCAAAAAAAAGCTACAGTTTGCTCTTTTTAGGTCAAAATTGGCTGAAAATACCGAATTTATGTCCATTTTTAAGGGGTGAAATTGGGGCGGCTCTTGTATAGAAATAGTTTCACCTCCCTGAGGAAAAATTGGGGTTTCGTATAATTAACAAGAACGACGCCCGAATAACTTGAACAAAACCAAATATTAAGGTATAAGACTAACTAAAACATTAAAATTGAAAAATGTCAGAAGGAGCTATGATGGAGGAGCAAATTATTCGAAGGAAAATATTCAGCAAAAATTTTCCAAATGCAGAATTACATTCATTGTGTCACTCATAATTAAATTTAATTCTTTAATGATAGTGAAAAAGATATAATGGCTCTTCAAAAATTTTATGACAAAACTGGAAAAAGTATATATGTGTATTTCAGTTAGTACAGCTCAGTGCATGATTAACAGCTGTTCAACAAACAAACGAATGCATCACAAAAACAACTAAAAAATTTGGTCAACTAGGATGGTCATCCAGTATGATTCCTTACTAGCAATAAAAAAAATTCCAAAAGTATTCGCAATTGTTATTCGTCAAGTATATTATGAGTAAGAAGTGCAAGTGAAGGAAAACGAAGCTCTTGGTCTCAGAAACAGTTAGAAAATGTTTGAGTTTATTCTAATGTCTGTGTTCAAAGTTAAGTATGGCGAAAGCACAATGTTGTTCAATAAATACTTGCAAGTCAATACAGAATCTTTCAGAAGCAACTTAACCTATTAGGACAAGCAAAATCAAACTTAAGTGAGCTATATAAGACACAAATTTGAAGATGTGGTGAAGGGAAACTACGGAGTTAGCACATCATTCGAACATTGAAGCAAAAATTACTTTCCAGACGTCAAATACCGATTTATAATTTTTTTGTGTATGAGCTTTTATCTTTATGAAAGAATGATAGACAACATGAAAGCCTTTAGAATAATGGTTTTCATAATCTTCTTGATATATTAAATGAATGATAACTACTCGTTTCAATTAGCATGAACAATGTAATCGAGTTTTTTCATTTTTGCTCCTCAAAGCAATACAAGAGCTACGAATGAACAGTGCAAGAAAAGCGCTATACAAACTGGTAGAAGAAAAATTACGATTTGAATTTATCTTGTCGAATTTATGACAATTAATCACTTCAATAGCATTAATGCCGTTACAGAAAGTGAAAATGAAAATATGGAACTATTTAAAGTTAGCAAAACTTTTTACTAGTAGAACAACATCTGCTAGCATAGTAGCTACGCAGTACTTGTTGTACAGCAGTTTCAGTTGTATTGAAACGTTACCAGTAACATCTGCAACAGCTGAAAAGGCGTTTTTAAAAGCTCAAGTTAATAAAAAACTTTTTTAACGAACATAACACAAACAAGCTAAGCATTGGCTTTATTAAGCATTGAAAATGAAATATGTCGTACTCTTGATCTAAAAGAAGGTGGTTAATAAGTTCATGGCAATGAGCCCAAAAACGTTTTGTAAACTATAAAGCATTCACTCTTTCGAATATTTTGACAAAAGCCATGAGAACAGATGATTCACGAATTTTGTAAGGTAACATTCTTATCCTATAATTTCTTGTTTATATTATATATATTATATATAATATATGATATATATATATATTATATATTATATATATATATATATATATTATATAGTAATATATATATATATAATATGTATAATCTATATATATATAATAATAATATATAAATATATATTAACCGTCAATTAACTAGATTGAATACTTATGTTTTTAGAGGTAGGGGGAAATTACGATATTTAAGTAAAAAATAGTTAATAAATATATTTGGTAAGCAGAATGTAAAAAGATGTTTTTGAGAATTTGATTAATTTTTGTACAAAAAAGTGAAAAGTCTTTAATACATGTTTTTTTCCTTTTAAACGAACATTTATACCAGTTTTAACACTACTCTTTCCAAAAGTGTCGTTACTTTTTATGCAAGATACTAATTTCCCAAGTAAAATGGAGTAAACTAATCTGATAATATAGTATATTAATTTTATAATATATAATATATATAATATATATATACTATATATAATAGTATATATATATATAAAGTAATATATATATATATATAATATATAGTATATATATGTAAATATATATATAATATATATATATAGATATATATGGTCCAAGGGGGCCCCATTTCCACTTTGGCGGGGGGCCCTATGACCTCTTAGTTACGCCACTGCTCCTTTTACACACCCTGCCAAAACTTTCTACCAATCCTCTCAAACTCTCTATCGGATCATTAACTCATTCATCCGCATATAATAGGTATCGCACCCTCCACTCTCTTCATCTCCAAGTCATTCTAACACCTATCTTCCTCAATCCCCCACGCTCTAATTTTTTCATTACCCCATCCATATACAAATTGATACCAAGGGAAACATAACACATCCCTGCTCACTCCTCTATTAATATTAAACAACTCAACTTCGACCCATTTATTGTAACACACGCTTCACTATCGTCACATCATACACTTTGATTTAAAATTAAAGAAGCCTACCACCATTGCTATAATTCACTAACACCTGCCAAGAGCTTCCCTATTAATCCTATCATGCGCCTGTGCAAATCCATAAAACTAAATGGCGATTTTAATTATTCTTCTTCTCCTTCATTTCTCAATCATTTGTGTTAATGTAAAGATTTGATCCACCATCCCTCTATCCAACTCCTAAACGCACTTGTTCTTCAAAAAATAGTCCTTCAGTACTCGACGCACTCTTTCGACCAAAATAACCAGCATATATCTTGCCCTACAAACTCATAAACTAATTCCTACAGTTTCCCTTAATCTCCCTTACCCTTATGATATGGGGTACTTTACTGCCCTCTCAATCCTCTCGAACCTATTAATCCTCCATAAACGCTTTGTTCAACAGAGCTTTCCAAAAATCAACTCAATCACCATCTCGCCTCCGTTTCATTATATATTATCATATTAGATATCATTATAAGATATATATATGAATATTATATATATATATATATAATATAATTAGATATTATATTATTAATATTATATATAAATATATAGTATATATATAACATCTTACTTCTGCTCTGCCAATCCCTCAATTGGGAGGGTGCACTGCTTCCAGGAAGTCGCCGAACGCTCTTGGGGAAGTTCCACAGGTCGAGAAGGAAGAGGACAAGAAGCGGCACGGGGGCGTTGAGAGCGGAGCACCCCAGAAGGGCAGTGCCCATCGTGTCCTGGGAATGTGAGACATCTGGGGGAGGTAACAATGTCTTAGTGTTGTAAATCTATATTTTATATTGTAAGAGAAGTTTTGGGTGGTTGACCTGAATTGCTACCGGCGAGTCAATTTTGGCCTCTTCTGGCAAGTTTCTTGCTATAGGGAAATTTTTGGGAGGGGGAGTTTAGTAAGCTTGTTAATTCGGGGCGGTTTTGTAGGTACGAGTAGTTAGTTAGATGTGTATGGATATGTGTAAGCCATGACCGTATCTGGGATAGGGAGGGGAAATAATGTGATGTCATTATAGATATTGCTGGTGGGATTTTAGTCTGTGGTCGTGGAGGGGGTTGGAGAAATTTGTTACATAGGTGGTTGGATTTTTAAGTTTTTCTGGTAAGATATTGAGTTCCCATAGGAAATGATGTAAGTCTCGTCATGTAAATGGCTGGGGGTAATTTTAGTGCATCCAGGATAATTCGAGGGCGGGTTTTTTGTGAATTTGTAAATTTTTTGATGTTAGATTTTGACAGTGCCGAGAACGATGCGGGGGAGAGCATAGTTTAATATTGTTCTGAGGAGTTGTTTAAAGTGGTGTAAAGTGTGTTCCTGTCATGAGGTTGTGTTGGGAAAGGTTCGAGTGTGAATTTAGTTACCTCCGTTGAAAGAACCGCCCTGACCGAGGTACGCAGTACGTCAGGTGAGTGTCGCAGTTTAAAGTCCTAATATTTTTGGGTCTCTATATACTATCAATTGTAGGCATTAACCTTATGGGTGGAGTGGATGATTTGGTGCGGTCAGTGTAGGAAGGTGATGGAGGATTTGAGAGGGGAGGCGTTCTATCGGAGAGTAACCAAGTTTCTATCTGTTGTGTCAAGTATTCTGGGTGCTGATGAGTGCTTATATTTACGTCTGATGTTGGGAAATTGAGGTCTTGATACATTGCGTATAGTGATGAGTTGTGGTAAGGGATTGGCAGTCTTGCTGTGAAAGATTGAAGAGGAATGGAGAGAGAATGGCGCCCTGTGGGACGCCGTTTTTGTAATTTAAAATGGATTGGGAGAGATTGTTTTCGTGGAGAACTTTGGCGAACAGTGCGTCCGGATATAAAATTAGAGAGCCATTTTTTGTCGTTATTTTCTAGGGGGGGATGAAGGATTTTTTTTTAAACATGAAAATGTATGTGGTTAGTATATGCCTCATGGGGAAACTGTCGATTTGCTTGTGAGACATGATCTATGGGATAGGGATTGGTTGAAACCATTGAGATTTGTTGCGGTGAGGGAGGTAATGGCTTGTATTTTGAGTTGGTTGGCTTTTAAGCCATGTTTGTGGAATCTGGCGGGTGATGATGATGGGAGATTTTGTTTAATATAGTTCCCAGCAGTTTACTCGATGAGGAGAAGGAGTAAGAAATAGGGCGTGTAACAGAGGGAAGTCGGGGATTTTTAGTTTTTGAGTATGTATTTTGAATTTGAGGGTAGATAATTAAGTTGCCAGGATTTGTTGTGAAGAATTTCTGTGATAAGGAGAAATGCTTTTTCACCGAGGTGTTTTTAAATGTAGGTTAAGATTGAGTCTTGTCCTGTAGCTGGTGAATTTTTGAAGGTTTTGATAGTTTCTGCTATTATCCTTTCAGTTGTAACAGGGGGTGGGGGTGTGGTCTGAGGGGAGGTTTCTGAAGTTGTTTTTTTAGTTTTCCTGTTATTGGGGTGGGTAGAGATATCAGCGTAATGTTTTGCTAAGCGGTCTTGAATTGTTTTTTGGAGAAGGAGGTATTATCTAGTAAGTAAGGGGATTCGTGGGAGGTGAGGCGGGTTGTTTCGAGAGTTCATTTAAGTTTTTTGATGACTGTTGCCAGTTTTTCTTATTATCAGATGCGTGAGATTGTGGAATTGTTAAAGTATTACGAAAACTTTTTGGTGGTTGAAAGGTTGGTGCTATTTGGTGTATTGAGTTGTTATTTGGTTAGTGTGAGTGGGGTATATATCTAAAGTTTTCCGAGGGCATTTCTTTGTTAATGAGTTTGCTTGATTTTTCAGGGGAGATTGGGGGGTTATAGGATTTTCTGTGGCCTCTGGGTAATATATAATTGCGATTTGGTGATTAAGCTATCTTAATTGAATAATGAAGGTCGTGTAGGGATTGTGTCATGGATGGTGTGGGTTATATAGGGTTTTCGAAATGGTCAGCTGAATCCTCTGCCAAATTTCTTTTTTGTAGTGGGTGTATGTAGTGAATTTTTTTTTTTTGGGGGGGGGGGTTTGATGGGAGTAGAGTTAGAGAAATAAAATTGGGGAAGGTGTCTGAGTGTAACTTCGGTATGGTTGTTCCCAGGTAGTCGGTATTGTAATGGAGGGATGAACAGAATGTACATCTAGGAGATGGGGATTGGTTTTGCTTGGGGAGTTTTTTGGAATTGAGAATATATAGGATCTAAATTTCGTTGAGGATAGTTTGCCGCGGGACAAGGGTTGTCTTAACCAGGCGGAAGGGTGGCGCATAAATAATCACCTCCGAGAATAATGATTTGAAAGTTGGATATTAAATTGATAGGGGTTGAGGTGTTTTGGGGATTGGGGTGGTGGGGTGACGAATAAATTAGAGATGAAATTTAATACTTGTTCCTCAGAAGGATGGAGCAGCGATTGGGGGATTTTATATGTTTTAATGTGTCGGGAATTAGAGTGAGGTGTAGGTTGTGTTGTGGTAGGGGATGATGTCGTTGTGGAATGCAGTTGTAAGAGGAGTTGTTGAGTGGTGTTGAAGGGAGAAATGTGAGTCTAACTACGAACGGGGGAAGGGGGTATTTGAGTTAGAGGACAGCTTCTTGTGGATAGCAATATGGATGTTGTTTTTTTTAAGGAATGGATTGAGTCATGAGTTATTAATAAAGAAATCGTTTATGTTAAATGTAAATATTGAGTGATTGGGTATTAGTTGGAGGAGGCTTTTGAATAATAAAGGGGGTTACAGTCGCGGCATGTGAAGCCTGCTTGTTATTGTCTGGGGAGGTTCGATATGGAGTCAGGTCAAGTGTAACCCATTTGCTGGCATCTTCACCATTTCGATTGCTATCTAAGTCCAACAAGTATTTGTTGCGCAGATACGGTCA
>JABUQX010015202.1:0-55000 GCA_015478945.1 Trachelipus rathkii
CAGAGAGAGATGTACGTACTGACTATGCGTTCCCCCGAGCGCTCTGACGCCAATTTTTTTTACTGATTATATATTAATATATATATATTATAATATATATAATATATTATATTATTATATATATATATTATATTATATATATATATATATTCTATATATATATTATATATAATATATATATATATTATATATAATATCTATTTACAATCACTATGTTATATTTTCAGAATTTGTGTGTGTGCATTAATTTCGCCGGGAAAAATTGTCCCAAAATTTTAACAAATTTATATATATCTATACAGTTTATTATTATATAAATATTTTCCGTTATTATGGGTATATTTTTTTTTTGAAGGAAAAGTATTTTTTTATAAATTTTTAATTCGTTATGTTCGAAATGCATAAGAGTACGATGCCCATTAAAAGGAATTTTAGTAATTTGTAAGTAGTACATTTGACGTGGGCAATGACGCGTGGTTTTCGAGAACAGGTTGAAATTTGAATATGACATATCCGTAATTGTATTAATATATATATATATATATTTATATATTATATTATTATTATATATATATATAATATTATATTATATTATACTTATATATATTATATACATTTATATATATATATATATTATATATATATTATATTATATATATTTATATATAATTAGAATTATATTTATTTTGAAAGGATTGTTCTATTGTGTAAATCGAATTTTTCGTTAAGATTAGAACGTGATTAATTCGAATCTGGTAATATAAGTAGTTTTTATTTCCTTATATTGCAGTATCTCATTTAGAGGTAATATAATCTGGAAGACTAGGTCTCATGTAATGAATATTGGGTAATTACGTGGGTTACACTGCGATTAGTTAAAAGCTATTATAGGAGGAAGAGACATGCGATATTTAACAACTAATTAAGTAACTTTAAGAACTTCTACCTATTATGATTTAAGATCTTTCTTTGATAATTAATCGAGCCGAACGAATGAAAAAATAAACTAGCGGTTTTAACAACCATAATGGGATTTCGACAATAAGTTCGGGTTACCACAAAAAACTTATTTAAGGCGATAATCGTCTTTAATGAACAAATAGGATTGATAGTTTGAAGTAAAAACGATAAATATTGAAAAATTGAAGAGAATCTTTTTTTTTAATTGGCACTCTCTTCCAGAGAACTACCTTTTTTTTAGCTTGATTATCCGCTCATTACGGCAACCTGACAGCAGTTTTTAAATCTCCGAGGGGGGTGGGGGTGGAATGGCTTCTGGCCTTTAAGGGCAGAAATAATTTGACAGTTGAATTGAATATTTTTGAAAACAGTGCAGAATTTTAACGTGCGTTTTCCGATGAATCATACATCAGAAGATTTTTCTTGGCAGTTTCGCTAAGCAGACTATTTTGGCTATCTCTACAATGGCTTGATGAAACTTCAGCATCCCTCGCAGAGGTAAGGTGGGTTTCAACCTCCGATAATTTAAAGATGATTTGCCGGAAGGACGGGAGTGGGTTGACGATGGTCGTTGGAACACTGTGGGTTAGAGAAAGGTCGGGGATACATTTCTGACTGGGTTACAAGCGGACTTGAACCGGATTCTGAAGTACGCGATTCTGACTTTGTCGTCACCGTTTTAAGGTCTATATACCTCTGCAGTATGGACGTCTTTTACTGGATTTCAATAGAAAGTTTTTTTTTTGATAACTTTGTTCAGTTGACCTGGAGATCTCTTCCCGTCTCTATTAGACTTTGAAGATCATTGTACCACCTGGTAAATTCTTCGAATTTTTCTGAAAATACTTGAGACTTATTTCTCTTTCTGAGTCGATGTTGAGGTCAGATGGATCATTTACCAGCTACGGTAAGCCATACGGTTTTTTTGACAAAGTTTGGATAGAAATGTTTGGGAGTGTGGTAATATTTTTTTGAAACTGGTGGTGTAGGTGAACGAGACGTGATTTAACTGCGTCAAAATATCTTAGTATGTAATGAGTCGAATTTCAATGGAGGAAGGTCGAATTGTCTTTGAATAGAATCTTCACACCGTATAACGTTGCACTGGCTTTCCCACCTTGCGCCCCTACTCACGAGGATTCGCTTACTGGAAATCAGATTTTCTCAAAATCTCCCTTCTCCGACACGAGAAAAGTTCTAAAGTCAGTACCTGACTGAAGGAGAGCGCGTATCGCTGAAGCAGTCAGACACTCCGAAACGATTAACAAATCGTGTGAACGATTGAATAAATGATTAGATGACGTCATCTATAAGATCTTAATAACCGCACGAAATATAATATATTATATTATATATATATATAATATATTATATATTTATATATATATATTATTAATTATATATTATATATATTATAAATTATATATATATTACTTATATCATATATATTATATATATTACAGTGAGATTATGAACATCTTTTGGGCTTGTCCAGGGCCCTTCCACCAATGTTGGTGTAGTCAACTACATGTTTAAAAGGCCTAAATAATTCCACCTGGTTTTTGAAATTGGTGAAACGCCCTGATACCGAAGCGAAATTATTTAACTTTTGCAGAGTATCCTTTTTGCAAAACATTTCTTGAAAAAAATGGAAGGGGGTACGCGGGGCAAAGGAATTTGGTTTTTAACCACATAAAAGCCCCCCCTTTTAAGGGCCGAAATAATTTTTGTAAAGTGCTTGTATGCTGATGCTTAACTTATTGTGAGCATCTCATGATTAATTGGAGAGGTGTGTTTTTTTGAGAGCAAGATGTCGATTAATTACATATGATGTATATTGCATTGAGAAACGAACTTGGCTGCTGATGATTATTTTATATCAAACAGTTCAGATTATTACCAAGTTCCGGAACTTGCCCTATGAAGGAAGGATATTTTTGATCTCTAGAATTGAAGCTCTTGATGAACGATTTTCAGCATTGGTCCCGCAGACAACAGGAGTGCTTTTAATCGTGATTATTTATCACACCTCTTAACAAGCTCAACTTGAAATATAAAAGCAATACTCGATTGTAGAGTGTGCAGATTTGAATATTTGGACAAATCCAGTACAAGAGGTTATCTTTAACAGCAGCAAAAACTGGAGATGCGTTTCCAGTTCTGCCGATTGGTTATGGAAGACTATTTACGACATTTTGGCTTTTAGTCAAAAGGACATGTTCCTTTTTTAACTCTTTGAAGGTAATTAATTTTGAAGGATTAATTTTGAGCTCTCGAAAAAGCTGTTGGAGTTTGTCTAGATTATACGACTCATGAGCTTAAAGCACAGAAAACTTAGCGAAATAAGAGTCCAACTAATTGAGCTCATGATATATTGCCTCATTCCGACACAATATCTTATATGTTCTATGATTATTCTTCGAAGTAGGCGAGAATCGATCTTATGAAAAGAATCATTATGTATGATGCTTTCTGTTGGCAGAAGATCAAAGAAGCTTGAAAGAGTGATTTTTCTATTTAATCACTGCCCTCAGTTTTCGTTGATTGGGACAGTTTGATCTAAACTCTTTCATGAGGTCGATATTCTTTGGGAGAGGGTGTCATTGTTCTCTCCCAAATTCTTTACTGACACTGTCCTCCAACTCTGACACGATTTGTCGGAGTGATTCGTCTTCAAAAAGATTTCTTAGTGATATTTGAAATCGAGTTTAAATTTAATATAAACCACACTATGATTAAATCTAAAATGTAAGGGAAAGGTTAAAATAAATACCAATATCCTACCATTTAGTTAAAAAAAATATCTTTGTTCGCTTTAGAACGCAAAAATATAATATCTTTGAAAGGAGAATCTCGACTTTAAGAAACAGTTTAGATATATATATATATACCGATGAACAAAAAAAAAAAATACTAAAGATACTATTCTTTGAGACAGACTATTTTACAGAACAGCAAATAATATATGGTGATTATTATATATTATAGATATATATATATTATATATATATATATATATATATTATTATATATCTTTATTATATATATATACTATTATATATAATATTTATATTTAATTATATATATTATATATTATATATATTATATAATATTTATATATATATATTATTATATAAAACTTTTATTTAATTATTATTTTTCAGACTGGGCACGATTTTAAAGCGAAGCCTTTTATTCAATCAAAAATCTTTTAGTAGATATTTTTGAAGAAGAATTATTTTGTTTTTGAGGACTCTTCTCTGGGACGATATTTGATCTTGAAATTTTTTCTCTTCCTTCATTGAAGAATTTCCCAAGTTAGGAATTTGGTCAATTGTTAGCAGAGGGTTGTCACCCGCTTTTTATGTGAACGTGTTAATTCTTAGAAGAATTTTAATTTAGCCAAGTATGGAATATTATTTAGTTTCCTATACTGCAGATTTGCTATTAGAAAACGTTTTTCTCAGGCTCAAAAACGAAGTATTTAACACCGTCTGATTTTTCTTGAATTTTTAATTTTAGAAGAAGATCTTTCAATTACTTGCCATTATGAATATTATACGAACGCCCAATAATAGTTAACTTATAATGAATAATAAGCGGCTTTAATACATATGGCGAGCAGAATAAGTTCAGGGTCCACACCCAAAAAGCTTTTAAAGCGACTGGAATAACAACTGATAAGATCGAATTCAATAAACTCAACAGTTGAGTCTGAAAACACGAATGATATATTTAACATACTGAAGCGAATCGGTCTCACTCTTTTCATTTGGCAACACCCATGTTCCAGGAAGTACTTCTTTTTTTTGCACTCGGATTATAGTTTTTAATGAAAATATATTATGTTATTATAATATATATATATTATATATTATATATATTATATATATTATATATATATATATATATATTATATAATATATACTAATATATATAATTTAATATATATCTATATATATATATATATATTATATTTATTATTATAATAGGCTATATATTATTATATATTATTTTATATTATATATATTTATATATAAATGATATATTATTATATTATATTATATCTATATTATATATGCGTCAGACTTTTACAAGATACTGCATGTAATAGAGAACTAGAAATCTAACTAAAAAATGACAATTTTTGTATCAGCCTTCATATACTTCAAATGCAAATTATTAAACATAACCACGTTTGCTTAATAAAGTTTTTGTTTAAACTTTTCAGTTTTGTGATATTACATGATTAACATATAGAGGTGGAAAATGAAAATTTTCAAAAAAAATCAATCAAAAAACTTTCTACATAATCATTTGTCTTTAATAACGCATTAGAATTTCTATTCCTTGCTGAATATACGTGTATTCAAGCGTTTTTTTTTCCTCTATTTTTATATTTAAGAAATAGAATACAAATAGCGATAAGGTGAATGTCAAGTTGCAAATTCTTCTGCCACTTCGGCACTACTTTTAAACGGTATATATATATATTATTATATAATTATTATAATATATATATGTGGTAGAAAAAGTTACTTAACGCCCAAACGGAACGGGCTCGGATCAAAAAAATTTTTCACAGGTAGCCTCTATGATACATAATAGACATTTTAGGGTCGAAATGAAAAAAAAAAAAAAAAAAACAAAAAAAATCATATCTCAACTACAATGCTAAGCGAAAAGGAATATCATTTTTGGATCTGGTAAATTTTAGTAAGGAAAATGTAATTAAAGAATACCCAAGGGTATACCGCACGATGGTAGGAGTGGGGTCTCTCGGTTGGGGAATAGGGTAGGCTATTTCCCCAGGGGGAGGTTCGGAACCCGCTCTTTGTTTTGGGTGTCGCGGGGGTTCCTCCGCCCCTCCCTACGGGGTAATGGAAAACGTCCCCTGTGTTCCCCGTCGGCTGAGCCCCCTAAATCGTGTAATACTTTACAAATAATATATATATAATTTTTGCCTAAACGGTTATAAAAAAAAAAAAAAAAAAAAAAAAAAAAAAAAAAAAAATTCATTTCGACATAAACATCTATTTATGTATCATAGATGTACCTGTGAAAAAATTTTTTTGATCCGGCTCCCGTTCCGTGTGGGCTTTAAGTAACTTTGTCCTTATATTATATATATATATAATATATATATATATATATATATATTATAATAATATATATTATTATATATATATATTATAATATTATATTATTATATTATATTATATATATATATATATATATATATACTAACTTCATCTCCCAGATAGCGTTCGCTGTCTTAGACCAGCATCTTCCTTCTTCTGGCATCGAAACACTTGATTTCAGAGCAACTCTGAAAAACTATTTCTCGGCGCAATAGTTTTCGATGCTAGTCCTTGGGTTATATCTATACCTCAGGTAAGGGTTTCACCCTTTCAATGGACTAGCATATCTTTCATTTGACTCAAAGCTCGTCCCAGAATTTTCAAAAGATCTTGTTTTATGCACATAGCTAATGCTGGTCCTGAGTACTTCAGCAGAGTAGCCGGGTTGTGGCCTGTGCCTAGAATTGTGCAAAGAAAATCTTCTTTATAACTGAATAATCGAAATAATTTTATATATTAATCAATTGGATATGAAAATAAAGCTTGTGTCTCAAAGAATTATTTGTGATTATTTTGATATTTAACACATTAAGGGGAACGTTGCGCGTGGGTTTCTCCCTTTTTGAGGTAGTATCAATCAATTCATGTTTTTAGGTTTTTTTAAAACTTTCTAGTGTAGAATTGAATGCTCTTTCAAATGGTGTGGGTATTTTCAATAGGCAAAAAATTATTTTTTTCACAATGTATGGGGGATTACGGGGGGGGTTTCATTTTGGCAAGTCATGAATTGAAAATACGATAAACTTTATTATTCATGCGATCGCCAACTTTTTAAGAGCAAGTATTGTTTGCGAGATACACATTTTTTGTTTAATATATTTTTTTGGGGTATGCAGACGGATTTGCTTCTGTGCATGGGAAAATTTTTCGATTTATCAAGTTTCCCGCAATATGGCAGCGGCACTTGAGTTTACAACATTTACTCTAAACAAATATTGAAACCTTGCTTAGTAGTATATGATCTGAAAGTTTCGTGATTGCCAAATAAATAAAAATTATCATGAATTTTTTTTGTAACAAAATTAGAAATTAAAAATAAAATTCAGAATGGTTGGAGTTTAAAATTTTAATATTTAATTCAATTTCAAAATTTCACAATTATTTACCTTTACCAAATATAAATATTTTATTTAAATTAATTTTCGGTATCCAACAGTTTTGCCGCTGATAGTGAGAAACTTTTGAAAACTTTGAATGTTTCCCATGAGCAACGACAAATCTGTTGTGCTCTTTTTTTCTTCTAAACAAAAATGTCTATCTTCCGCAATTATATTGCTCTCTGAAAATTTCAATGAGTGGTATCAATAATTTGGAGTCGAATTCCAGTCTTTCATTTTTTGAGTAGCCAATTTTTTTTTAATGATTGGTGTCTTGCAACATTTTTTATTATTCATCGTGATAGGAATGCAACTTTTATGGCCTTTTTAACTCGACGATATACACATATTTTATTTTAGATAAATTTCTGTTACGCGCTATGGTTTTTGCTGCTACTCAGGAAAACTTTTTTAGAATTTTAAGTTTTCCATGACAGGCAAAGTATTTGGTTACAAATTTATTAACATATGTTTATCTTTAATTATACATGCTCTGAAAGTTTCGTTTTAAAAAATATCTAAAAAATCAAAAAATAAGGCAATTTATCTTTTGTAAGATAGGAAAAAGAAGAAAGGAAAATGAAAATAATTGAATGGATATAATTTTTATTAAATGAGAATTCTGTAATTAAATTTTTACAACTTGTAAAATTTGGCGAGATACACTTTTTTTATTTATATAATTTTTGTTACCCAATGGTTTTTGCTGCTGCCTCACAGTTTCAATTCTTGATATTTTTTACTAAAAAAATTTTTTTTACATTGAGAGTATTCATATAATAAAAAATCCAACACTATTTTATACTTTTTTTTTTTGGTTTTCAATTTGTAATCATTGACTTTAACATTTTGATGTATGATTCGTGCAAATATAAAAACTTTCATTATGTTTCGGATAATTTTAATTTTTTGGAGAAAAAAAAATTGAGATTAATACAAATAAAAAAAAACAAATTATATAATATATTAGCTAGATAACCTCTGTGAGTTCTACTTATAAATTCACATAATGCTGTAATAAGAAGATATATATTACGTGACATCGCTTGCAACAATCTTTGTATTCAGAAAATTTCACTGTTAAAAGAATTGGCTGATCAAATGCTGATCATGATATTTGGAAGAATTACACAAATTAAACACTTTTTTTTTGCATGTGTCATTGAGATAAATATTGTAGAGCTTGCCTTTCTCTTTCGAATGGTGTATAATTTATCAAACAAATTACATTAGTGGTTGCTACGCGACTTTTCCCTTAATTCATAATTTTGTAGTTATATTATTTCATAATTAGTTCGAAAAAATTTTGGCTTTATGTTTAAATGCAAAATATTTTTCCCATTTTCATTATTCGAAAATTGCTCTGCTCCCTAATCATTCTCTCAAAATGGAAGATGCTTATTAGTCAGATGTTGAACTTTCTTATAGGATTTTTTTTCTCTTCTCTTTTCCTCGACCTTTCTCTTTGTTTCTTCTCATTCTTCAATTTTATACGACTTCCAGGCAACGTCAGATATATATATATATATATATATATATTAATTATATATATTATAATATATATATATATATATATATATATATATATATTATATATATATATATATATATACTATATCTTATACTATATTATATATATTATAATATATTATATATATATAATGGGACGCGCGCTCTGAAGCGATGTATTGCCCACCATTGGCATGTATGGAGTCTTAGACTATATCATGGCTTCCAGTGCCAATGGTTCTTCCCTTTGTTGCTCATTTCTTCTTCATACATTGGAGTAAGCTCTCCTTTCACACACTCATAAAACAATTACAGACAACACTTACTCTTAGAAAGAAAATACAAAAATGGCATTGTATAGCATTCACGCGATTAGCCGGAGAAGCCTATAGGGGTGGCTTCCAAAAATAACCCCTTAATCCACCTTACCTCATCACCATCAAAGGCCATTGAGGTATCCGGTGATGGAGTTGGGGCCGTCAAGAAATTGGCAGCCTTTTTTGATGTTGGTTTTCCTTTCTTCATAAACCTCTGCAACCTTCTCGCTTTCATTTCATTCCACCTGTAAAACTTCAGTCTCCTCCTCTAAACTTCAGATCTCTTTCTTACCGAAACTAGTTTTTGAGCGTTCTACGTTCAACCTACGCTGTTGACTCTACTATCTCTTTCCTCAATTTCAGCCAAAGGCCGTTGTTTGCCAATGTGTGCAATGATGTTTGTTCCAGTGTCTTTGACTTGTAGTTTTCCGAATATTCTACCTAATGGCTAAAGCTAACCTGTCAATCTACAACTAATATTCATGCAGTTCTGTATATGTGCTTCTAACTCAAGCTGATATTTTAAATTCTTCGATTACTTAGGCTCAAATTAGAACACATTCTCTCTCTTCTTCACATTTCTCTGAATCATCATTCTTGGTGATTTCAACGTTCACCACGGCCAATTACTTTCCTCTAAATCTGATAGTTGGTGAACTTGCTAAAACTTTTCTATTCAGAATGACCTCGAGCAAATAGTGCAGCTCCTACTCGTATCTCTGATCATCTCCTGAAGAATGAACCCAACATTCTAGACCTTTTCCTAATCTCTAATCTTCTTATTCTGTTAAATCTTTCCTCCTCTTGGTTCCTCCGATACTCTCTTTTCTCTGTTTTTTTGTTCTATCTCTTCAAGTCTTCTGCAGGAAAAGGCCCCCGCTACGGCGAGAAACTTTTTGGCAACTTACGATGCGTAAAACAAGGTCAGACTTGCGGTTCGTATTCTTTTATATTACCATTGAATGACTAGTTTCCGTGACAGGGTTCCTCGAGTGTGAAAGCGCAGCTAATTCTTCTCTGGCATGGAATGGTGTGCACCCCATGATCTTTACCTTCACCTACCTAGATAACCTTGGTTTATCTTTTCTTCGTGCTATTAGCCACAGGGATGCTGCCTTTAGAATTTCTGTCATCTTCAAATTCCAGAAACCTTTGCAACTTATATCATCCCAAAATCGTGCAAAATTTATTCCCCACGACACTAAAATTCTTTTCTCAGTAGAAAATGCAATAATCTTACTGGCTCCCCTTCATCTGTCTAAAGTGGAATTAGAAGCAAATGTTTGAGCAAAGAGTTCAGCTTTAGTGAAGGTTAAACGGCAGTTGTAAGTGTCGTAATATATATATTATATATATATTATATATATACTATATTTTATATATTATATATAATATATTTATATTATATATATATTTATATATATATATATTATATATTATATATATAATATATATATATATATATATATATTATATATATATATAATATATATATATTATATAAAGGAATGCCTGAAGGAGAGCAGTATCACAATAGAATTTTTTTAAGAAAATATAAACATGCTATACTAGTTTTTTTTTGTTTAGTGGTATTGGTGTGTTATTTAGAAGAATATTAGGGTGCGAGTTGGCTAGATGTAATTACTAATTACTTAAGTTTTTATTTAAACATGTTTAATATTAATTTTATTTTTAATTTCCTACATAAATTTCCTTTTTATCCATATTTCACTAAGACTATAAACGAGAGGCCATGGGAGGAGTCTATTACATCCCATGTGACATGTGTAAGAAATCATACTTTGGAGAAACTTTGAAGACGCATAAAACCAGGATAGACACCAACATAGAGGTGAGGTCAAAAGGGGATGTCAGCAGTGCGTTGTCAAACATTTAACCAGAAAAATCAGCGTCATGTGGAAGGGAAATGTTTTTTAATTTTCGTTCCAAGGATAAGGAATCTTAAACACAGATGATGGAAGTCGTTTTGATATATCTACTAACGAATAATTTTAACTTGTCAATGGATTTTTTAATTTTGATCCTACTACTAGAAAATTTATAGCAAAGGAAGAGTAAATCTTTAATATTGAGAAATAATGAATAATAAGAAGAGGGAATGTGCTTCTTTTTGGTTTTTTGCTGTAATCTATCTACACTGTGTATTTTTGTATTAGTTTAATAGGAAATTTTTGAGAGTAGAATTTTAGTTCTGAAGAGGATGACGAGATTAGGTCTTTGAATTTTTGAATTTTTATATTTTATAATTTTGATTTTTAATGAAGTTATATATATATATATATATATACTATATATAATATATAATATATATAACATATTTTTTATTCTTTTTTTATATATATATATATATATATATATATATATATTCTGTAACATATTTATATATTTATAAAAATTATAAGACGACCGATAGAATTCTATATATATATATATATAATATATATAATTATATAACTATTTTTTAATTTTTTTATTGTCGGTATATGTTTTATTGAAAATTTTATAAAATGCTGCTTCTAAAAATTGGCCTTGTAATGAAAACAGCCTCTGATACTTCCTCTCAGCCAATCAGTTTCATTATGCAGACGATTCTTAGTTTGCAATTTATAATTTTAATAGTTTTTTTAAAAGTATTTTTGTTATTATTCTTACATTAATAATAAATCTAATTTAATAGCTATTTTAAGTTTTTTTTTATTATTATTATTTTATTATTATTATTACATTACTAATGCTTTTAATAACATACAATAACATATTTATAAAATTCTAACTTTTTAGCTGGCGTCAATCTTTAATTGGTACTAAGTTGGCAAACCAATATACAGTTGGTACTGTATATTTGGACTGGATAGTTGTTACTGTCCCCAAACCTTCACGGGTTTCCCTACTCTCTTTTGAGAGCGGCATTTAGTTGGTACTATCTGCCAAAACCAAGGCTTTAGTTGGTACTGAAGTTTGGTTCCCTCTGAGACTGTTGGTACTGTTGCCTAGCTTTAATTAGCTACTCCCACCCAGTCAGTCTTAGTTGGTACTGAATTGATGACCAAGGCTTTAGTTAGTACTGAAGCTTTGCCCTTTGAGACAGTTGGAACTGTCGCTGTCTTAATTGACTACTCCAGGGTTGATCTTAGTTGGTACTGAATTCGACTTTATCTGATAGTTGGTACAATCAAAGGGACTGTTTTTCAGTCTTTTCCCTACTCTCTCTTTTGAGAGCGGCTTATAGTTGGTACTAATTGCCAAACCTAAGACTTTAGTTGGTACTGAAGCTTGGTTCCCTCTGGAGTAGTTGGTACTACCGCTTAGCCCAACGGCTACTCTCACCTGTCCGGTTGTTACTAGACAGTTTAATAGTTACTAGTTGGTAGTGGTACTGTTCCCATTATCCCGGTAGTTGGTACTACCCCAGGTTTGTTGTCAAGCTTGCCCCCTTTTATGTATTGTTTTTTTTTTTATTCCCATGTATGTAAATATTGAACCTATTCAAGCTTACTCCGAAGTTGTAACCCGCTACCATATTTTGTATTAAACTTATTTATTATTATTGAAGTTGTCTCTTTTTATCCTGCCACCTTTAGTCGTGTCTTTAAAGTTTAAACTTTACAATATTTATATTTATATTATATATATATATATATATATATTATATAATATATATAATATAATATATATATTAAATTAACTTTACAATATATATATAATATATATTTTCTATCAATTATATATTTTTATATGAATTTGTGTGTTCGTGTTTTATTTGTTATTTATTATTTGAGGAAAATATATTTTGTTAGCACTATCTTTATAAAAAGCTTTGTAAAATAAGGTTGAATTTGAAGCCTTGAGTCTACTTAGAGTTGAGGTAATAAAAATCCATTCTTATAGTTAAATGGTTTTAGGATTAGTACATTATACACAAGTGAAAGAATTTTACTTTAATGAGGTTATTTATTATTTGTTTTGATAAAGAGTATTAAGTTCATGATTAGTTTGATGATTTATTATGTTAATAAAATGGATTATAAATTTTATTATTATTATTATTATTATTATTATTATTAATTATTATTATTATTATTATTATCCGGAATTTTTATTAATTCTTAATTTTGATGGATTAACTACTTATTTACCATTAGGAATAGCTAGCTATTTATAACTATCTTCAATTTTTTTGTAGGCTTCAAATTGTGGGACTTGTTCCCGTTCAAATCCAAGATTGTAGAAATCGGTGCTTAAAACATCAAATCAAAATCATTGACTTATAAAAACCAACATAAAACAGTTACTGTTATAAAATGAAAAAATCGACAAACTAGTTACTAGAATTTGGTTGATATAATTTTTGTAAAGACTAAAAAGGACTTTATACTAATTAAACTCAAAAGAACATTGAATTAACATAAACGTGTGTAGATATTGCACAATTTCTAAATAACTTTCAGAACAATCTATTCACATACATATCACTCTTCTCATGATTCTCGCATTGGAAAGGCCGCGTATAGGATGCGAACCCACGCCCGTGGTAGCTAGTACTCGGACTGCGTTGCGCTGAAGCAGGGCTTGCTATCAGGTCTTAATATCCTTGCACTTAAATAAAATATACCACTTGGTCAGAAACCATACATTATACTTTCCCTGATTAATTTCCAATCTCGGGATTGAGGTTTATGTGGTGAGAACGAAATATATATATATATATATATATATATATATTATATCCTATGATATATATATATATATATAATAT
Organism: Trachelipus rathkii; assembly: GCA_015478945.1. Lineage (NCBI taxonomy): Eukaryota > Metazoa > Arthropoda > Malacostraca > Isopoda > Trachelipodidae > Trachelipus > Trachelipus rathkii. The sequence goes on from JABUQX010015202.1 coordinate 13,802, forward strand.
ATATATAATTAGTATTATATATATATATGGCTATTTATAAGTGGTGGACTCCAGGGCAAAAATCAATAATTAATGTACCGTTATTTTAATACTATAAATAAACATTTAAATTTTGGGGTAAACTAACCTAACTAACCTAACCTAAACCAACAAAACTTAACTACTTAACCTCAATTAACCTAACCTAATATTAAGCGGAGTCAACCACTTATAAATGCTATAATATATAATTATATATATATATATATCTATATATATATAATTAAAAATATATATATATATATTAATATATATATATATATTATATATATATGATATATATAATATCGACAAAGAGCTACTTTATTCCATCCTTTGACTGATTTATCTTCAATTCTATTTAAAGGCGATATTTATTTAAAAATGCATTGGCCTTGCCTATTCCGATGTTACAGTTTTTCCAAGTTCTTAACTCTATTGCTGGTGAACATAAACCTTTTGGCTATCTAGATCTAAAATAGAACCCGTTCTCTTTCATCTTTATAATCTTTTTAACTCCTCCTCCTTTGTTTATTTCATTGTTTATCAACACCACCTTCTCTCTCTAAAGATAAGTTGATCAATGCTGTCTGTTTATTAAGAACCTTAAGCTGCTAGGCCCGCAATTATAAACATTCCTGAAAGAAGTCATCGGCTCAATGATCGGTCAAATATTTCATATTTAAAAATATTCCTCAACTATCTGTATTTCCTATCTAAATCGTTTTCAATTAAAATTGTCATCACACAACCTCATGAACACAGTAATGTCATCAATGTTATTAACAGTCAATCACGTGATCCACCTCATAATCTTTTACAAATATTAGGGTTTCTTTCTATGTTTATTATATACAATATGGTTCGAAACTGGTCATGCGGGATGTTTGTAATTTTAGAGACATTCACAGACAAATATTTAGCCACATGAAATAATACGCCAAATATTATTTTGAATAAAGGACAAAATTTTAATTAAGGATAAAAACTAAAATAAAATGATTTTTCAAGAACTAGATTTGAATGCTAAAAACAAAACAGCAGAAATGCGAGGATCCTGATCCTGAAGAAGGTGTAAGGTTGTACTAAATGGCCATAGAATCTAAGTATTCCTGTCCTCTGGTACCCTATTTGAAAATGTACTATTCACACAGACATAAAGATGAATTTGAGTATATTTTACCTATTTTTAGGACCTTATTCCGGATATTAAAAATAAAACTGCAGATATCTGACGGTACTGCTTCTGTGGAAGAGAATGCTGGACTAAATAGCCAGTTATTCAAAATCTTCTTGTCGTCAGGTACCGAGTTACACTAGTTGAAAATTTATTATTAACCCAGACGTGCAAAGTTCAATTTGAGCTATTATACCTATTTTCAGGATTTTTTTTTTTGCATATTAAGAGCAGAACGGCAGATATCTGATGGTATTGTTCCTTAAGGGAGAATGTTGTACTAAATAGGCAAGGAATCAAAACCTTGTCCTCAAGTTCCTTGTTACAGCAGTAGCAACTTTACGGTTCTCAAATAATGTTACGTGATATGATGTATAGTTAGGTTGGGGGAGTTTAGATTGCCCCAAAATACCCATCTGGACCAATAGGCAGGACCGAAGTCGACGGACAGGTAATACTAGGCTGTCCGTCTATGATGCATTTTTTTTTTTTTTTGCGGTAAATCGATATTTTTGGATTGCCATTGGTTAGATTAGATTAGATTACGTAATGCTATGTAACCCTCCCTTCCACCCCTGCACGTAGATACTTCAAGCTTAGTGGTTAATGCTTGACAGCTAGCCGTATAGCGTAAAAAAAAAATACCATAGGGTGGATGCATTGCAATCATAATGACTAGGTGAGGCCTGCGACGATTGAGGTGAATAATAGTGGGGCTGCAATACCCACCATAAGAACACCCTTTTGAAGTACTTTAAGGTTAGAAACAATGCAGAGAGAGAGAAGCAGAGAGAAGAGAGAGAGAGAGAGAGAGAGAGAGAAGAGAGAGAGAGAGAGAGAGAGAGAGAGAGAGAGAGAGAGAGAGAAGAGAGAGAGAGAGAGAGAGAGAGAGAGAGAGAGAGAGAGAGAGAGAGAGAGAGAGAGAGAGAAGGGGAGGGAGAGAGAGAGCAGAGAGGGGGAGAGAGAGAGAGAGAGAAGAGAAGGGGAGAGAGAGAGAGAGAGAGAGAGAGAGAGAGAGAGAGAGAGAGAGAGAGAGAGAGAGAGAGAGAGAGAGAGAGAGAGAGAGGAAAATGAAGAGAGCTTTACGAGAGAGAAGAGAGAGAGAGAGAGAGAGAGAGAGCGAGAGAAGAGAGAGAGAGAGAGAGAGAGAAGAGAGAGCGAGAGAGAGAGAGAGAGAGAGAGAGAGAGAAGAGAGAGAGAGAGAGAGAGAGAGAGAAGAGAGAGAGAGAAGAGAGAGAGAGAAGAGAGAGAGAGAGAGAGAGAGAGAGAGAGAGAGAGAGAGAGAGAGAGAGAGAGAGAGAGAGAGACTAAAACAGGTTATTATGGAAAGTCTACAATTAAAAGTCACTTTCGGAAGGAAGAATGAAGCACAAAGGGACAACCAGTATTACCTGCTCTAATAATAATAATAATAATAATAATAATAATAATAATAATAATAATAATAATAATAATATAATAATAATAATATTAATAATATCTGTGTGTGTTTGTGTGTGTGTGTGTTAGGATAGTACTAGTCAAATAATGTTAGGTGATATGATGTATAGTTAGATTGGGGGAGTTTAGATTGCCCCCAAATCCTCATTTGGACCAATAGGCAGGACCGAAGTCGACAGACAGGTAATACTAGCTGTCCGTCTATGATCCAAAAAAAAGTTTTTTTGCCGTAAATCGATATTTTTGGATTGCCATTGGTTAGATTAGCATTACGCAATTTAACCAATGGCAATCCAAAAATATCGATTTACGGCAAAAATTTTTTTTTTTTTGGATCATAGACGGACAGCTAGTATTACCAGTCCGTCGACTTCGGTCATGCCTATTGGCCCAAATGGGGATTTGGGGGCAATCTAAACTCCTCCAACCTAACTATACATCATATCACCTAACATTATTTGACTGCAACTATCCTAACACCCACCCACAGATAGACACACATATAAATATATACATTCACATACATACAAACACATACAAAAACAATTATTATTATTATTATTATTATTATCATTATTATTATTATTATTATTATAGCAGGTAATATTGGCTCTGTCCTGTCTCTAACCTTATCTTACTTCTAAAGGGGGTTAGATAGGATTACGTAATCTAACCTAATCTAACTCACATGGAAATTCAAAATATCGATTACGGGCAAAAAAAAAATTTGGGAATCAAAGACGCGACAGCTTAGTAACGTGTACCGTCGACTTCGGTCCTGCTATGTCCGATGGGGGATCTTGGGGGCAAATCTAAACTCCCCCCACTACTATCATATATCACCTAACACATTATTTGACTGATACTATCCTACAACACACATATCATATTACTCACACAGATACACAATCAACATTCCATACAATATAATCAAAATATTATTATTATTATTAATTATTATTATTATTATTATATCATTATTATTATTAATATTATTATTATTATAGGCAGTAGGGATGAATGTATAAGCTCCTGGATTTTGTGTCATGCTATGACCAGAAAGTGAATTTTGTAGACTTCCCGTAATAACCTGTTCCTTTCTCTCTCTCACTCTCTATATTCGGCCTCTAATCTAACGTACTTAACAGGGGGTTCTTTATGGTGGGGATTCATACCCCTAAACTACGTAATCTACACACAATCGGCATCCACAAATATCGTTACGGCGGGCAAACAACTTTTTTTTTGATCATAAAGGCAGGCCTAGTATTTATTCCTTGTCCGTCGACTTTAGTCTGCCTATGGGTTAGATTCAAAAATGGGGGATTTGGGGCAACTGGCTTAATCTAACCTAACCTAACAACCCAACCTAACTTAACATATAACCAACCAAATCCCCCAATTTTACTGAGAGAATGGGACTGTTATGGGGGGATTGCAGGCCCCACTATTATTGCACCCAAATCATCGCAACGCCTGACTGGTATTATGATTGCAATGCATTCACCCATGGTAATGTGTTTTTAACGTACAGGATCGCTACTGCATGCATTAACCACATAAGTATGGGGCTATATAGTAAAAATGTTATAATATTGATTATGTTTGTTAAATGAAAGTAAGTTCCTACATCACATAATACACACACACAATATATAATATCTACCTCAATTCTACCACCACAATAACTACATAATAAAACCTATAAACCTAACCACCATACACATCACATATTATATGACATATATTAGTAAAAATATGTTATAATATAAATGATTATGTTATGTTAAATGAAAGTATCACTATCACACATATATATCAATGATGCATGCATATCAAAGCAATTATAATCTCCCTTTTCTTGATACTTCCTTCCCGGAAGTGACTTTTAATTGTAGACTTCCCGTAATAAAGTTTTATTTATTGATTTCAAGCAAAAAATACCATCTCGATTCATTTTTTTCAGTTTGATTTCTGTCCTTGCATTGAATTGACTTATTATATAAATGCCACGTTTAAGTAGTAACCTTAGTAGTGAATTAGGAAGAGTGCGAAGGTGGTGTTTTACCTTAAATAATCCTGATTATTGTGTTGATTATTATAAAAATTTTAGTGAAGTGAAAGATGTCAGAAGATTTATATTTGGACATGAATGTGCACCCGAAACGGGTACAGTGCATCTGCAAGGATACATGGAATTTACGGCTTCTATTAGATTCGCATTGCTTAAAAAAATCTCAATCACAGCTCATTGGGAACCTGCGTCAGAGACAAGTTTTCAAAACTATAGATATTGCATTAAAGAAGGAAAGTTCCAAGATTTTAGTGATTGGCACCATGAGAAGGCAAGTCTTAACAGAGAGACTAGATGTGGAGCAGCTAAAGATAAGCTTTCACCCAAATATCCTTCGAATATTACTTAACGATCCGAACGATGATGTTCGAAATACTGGAGGCTACTTGTCCAGAAAGAGAACCTACGATGTTCGAGTTTCTGAAATTCGTTTCCAAATTAACGAGCGAGAAGTCTATGACCGAATGGTTTCTGTTGAATTAAGAAAGTGGCAGTATGACATTTTAAAGATATTATTCAAGCAGAACGAACGTAAAATTATTTGCGTTTATGATGAAAAGGGTGTGCGGGGAAACTTTTCTTGGGCAATACCTAAGTGTGTGTTACGGTTATTTCCTCAGTGATGGCTTCACCGCTACGTGCGACATCGCCATGATGTTGTCCCCAACCTTTAACGACATCGTCTTTGACGTCGCCAGGAACTCTGAGGCTGAGTTAAAAATAAAACTGCAGATATTTGAGGGTACTGTTCCTGAGGAAGGTGGAAAGTTATACTTAATGTCCAATTAATCAAAGCATTGTCCTCGGGTAACAAGTTACACTAGTTGAAAGTTTACTAGTCATTCAAGACATCAAAAGTTAAATTTGGGTTGTTTTCCATATTTTCATGACCTCGTTTCGGATACTAAACATAAAATGGTAGATATCTGAGGCTACTCTTCCTGAAGAAGGGGAAGGTTATACTAAATTGTCCTTTGATATCTAGTTGGAGCAGTTGAAAGTTGAATCCGAGTTATTTTCCATCTTTTCAGGACCTAGTTTCGGATACTAAAATAAAACGGCAGATATCAGAGGGTAATGTTTCTGAAGAAAAGGGTGAGTGTAAAGTTGTACTAAATGGCCAATAGTGACATATCTATCTATCTCAGTTGCCTCATACATTACCGAAAGTCAAACAACACACGAAATTAAAAACTTTTTTAGAGAAATAAAGAACAGTGCTGAAAAAATATTAAAAAAGGCTTTTCACCCACAGACAATTGTTGACGACAGGAAAGTAACGATAGGCGCTGCGTTGATAATTTTCAATGAGGAAGGTTTAGCAACTTATCTGAACAAATCATATGAAATTGAATTTCGTAATAAACCAGTGAAGATAAAAACTGTTGTACGTATATATTCGGCAAATTTTATGAATCAAGTGTTACGGAAAAAGCCAAAAGAAAATAAATTTAAAAAAATTAAAGAATAGCCTTGATAAAATTACAGCTAATAATTTAAAAGATCAAACAAAAATAAAACGGCAGATATCAGAGGGTAAAGTTTCTGAAAAAAAGGGTGAGTGTGAAGTTGTACTAAATGTCCAATAGTGACATATATATCTATCTCAGTTGCCTCATACATAACCGAAAGTCACACAACACACGAAATTAAAAACTTTTTTAGAGAAATAAACAGTGCTGAAAAAATATTAAAAAAAGGCCTTTCACCCACAGACAATTGTTGACGACAGGAAAGTAACGATAGGCGTTGCGTTGATAATTTTCAATGAGAAAGGTTTAGCAACTTATCTGAACAAATCATATGAAATTGAATTTCGTAATAAATCAGTTTAGATAAAAACTGTTGTACGTATATATTCGGCAAATTTTATGAATCAAGTGTTTCGGAAAATGCCAAAAGAAAATAAATTTAAAAAATTAAAGAATGCCTTGATAAAATTACAGCTAATAATTTAAAAGATCAAACAATATTTTATTTATTTAATAATAGCATCAACCTATACCCATGTTACAAATGAAACCGAAGCCGTAGAATTTTTAATAAATAAAACCAAATTTGGGGAAGGTTTTGCAAATATTTTGAAAGAAAAATTCATTGCTCCTGATGATGTAGAAAAACTTAGAAAAACGGCATTATCGACATAATATAAAATAAAATTCCTTCAATTATAAATTATATAAAAGTCGCAGAAATAAGAAATGGGGCATTAAATGTCAAGAAAGAGAATCTGGCCTTTATGGACAAGCACATTGGTGAAGAACACAACTGTTAATATGACTGAGCGTGATAGATATTTTGTGGAACGCTACAGTAGAATCAGCGTTTGCAGATATTAATCAAAGACTTATAGAAAAGAAAAAGTCAAGTGCAGCCGAGTTCATAATTTTATATCTTTACATTATACATAATTCCTAAAACTAAAGAATTGAAGTAAGAATAAGGTTTCAGTCAAATAAAATCTAGAGGGAAAACAGAACCTAATAAAATAAATAAGCGAATAGAAATTTAAAATGTTTATAAAGAATGAAAACAAAGAAATTTTGAAATAAAATATAAACATTAGTGAAAATCAATTAAGGCATAGTAAAAAAACGTGGGGAATTAACTTTCAAAACTTAGAAATAGAAGAAATATTAAAATAATTCATTAGAAACTGAAACAGAAAACTGGTATAAACTAATAATAAAAGAAACAAAAAAAGAAAAACCAAAAATATTCTTAAAAAAGGTTAATAAAAAAATGGGTGACAAACAGAAAGGAAGGAGTTACATGGTAAAATTACAAAAAATTGAAGCGACACAAATTTAAAAAATGAAACTAACAAAAGAAAGAACATTGACAATATAAAATGTCAAAGGAGCTTGAAGGAAATCGAAGAGGGCGGTAAACACAATCCTGAAATTAAAACCAAAATAGAGAAAAATAAACATAAATCAATGAAAATAAGAGTTTCTAAAGAAATTCTTAATGAAACTTTTAGCAAACGATTTAATGCAGAAGTAACATCAACACCAACAAAGAGAGTAAAACGTATTATCTTTGGACGTTGAAGTTATATATGCTGCTTTAGAAATGATGCATGATAATTATAATGCACAAATCACATTTCTCTTTTTTATTCCGGTATATTAATTAGTTGTTCTTAGATAAATTCTATTTACCGTTAAGACACTTACACAGTAGGAATGCCATAAATAAAGAAAGCTTGATCGCATTGGTAAATACGACTATGAAAATAAAGGATTTCGCTGATTTTCTCATAAATATTCAATTCACACAGAAGGAATATACGAATAATTCAATTCAATCCCGTACATATAAGTCAAAATTATCCCTTATATATAAATTATATCAGCCACAATGCAACAATTAATCACTATTACAGGCTCATAGTTGAGTTCCCAATGAAAACATAACTTGGAAAGATAAAATATATAATTATATATATATTATATTATATTATATTATTATATTTATATATATTACTTATATATATATTATATATATATATATTATTATATATATATATATATATTAATATAATAATATATATTATAATAATATATTATATATATATATATATATAACTTATATGTATGTTCATATATATAATATATATATATATATTATATATATATTAATATTATATATATTATATAATATATATATATATATATATATATAATATCAATAGTCATTTATTTCTACTCCTGAAATTTAATTAAACTGTTATCATTAATTATATTTCCGTCGTTTATTATTTATGTAACTATATCTGACCTTCAAAAAGTCATAATTTGCGTTTAATATTTCACTTCCTTTAGTACTTAATTTGAACACGGTTTGCATGGAATCCTACTAGTTTCGACAACCAAGTCACTGCTCCTGACTATTCGATCCATCTCCTGACATCAAGCCTTCTCCGCCAAGTCGTAGTCTACTACAGCACGGAGGCGACTTTTGCATATAGCCCACAAATTCTCAATGGGATTTACGTCCGGAGAATTCCCTGGCCAATTAAGTACCTGTATTTGCAACTCTGTTCTTTTCTTCCAAAATACACTTTCGATGTGTGATAGGGGTTAGGTCATGCTGCAATATCACAGTACCGTCAGGATACCTCTTTTCCATCTCTGGAATAACTTTCTTTCGTAGAACCTCAATATATTGTGGTGAGCGCATCATTCCTTCTATTGGCTGCAGGCTTCCGACACCATAATTGAAGCATCCCAAAAACATCTTTTGTGTGTGCTTGACATACTAATCGATGTGGCACTCACGAAGCTTCCCTTCCTGTGACCTTCGGACATGCTGACTTCGCTGACCCTGTACAAAGAAATGGCTTTCGTCGGTGAAGAGAACTTTTCTCCACTGGTCTTTCGTTCATTCCTTGTACTTTTTTGCCCATTTATACCGCTTTTCTTTCATTGTTTTGGTTAAAAGCTGTTTTTTGATAGGTCTTCTGGATTTTTGTCCGACCGCAATAATAAGGAGCCTGCGAACTGTGGAGGAACCGATTTGAATTCCCTTCTCCTTCAAATCCGTATTCAATGCATCACTCGTCGAAGTAAATAAGCGTCATCCCTAGGAGTCGTTTTCATCTTACGAACACACTTTCCTTTACGTTTAGGAGACGATCCGGTTTCCTGCTTCAACTTGATGACACGATTAACAGTTGCTAAATTCACACCAACCACTGAAGTAATCTCTCGATACATCTTAGGTGTGTGTTCGTGCAGAGTTACGAATCTTCGCACGTTTCCTAGGTGTCACATCCATCTCGAACGGCGGTGGAATAACAACTGGTCATGTTTCTACAATCTGATGAAATACTGTTGATGTAATGATTGCATCAGCCAATGTACGGTACACTACGTCGGTCGGACAGGATTCTAAAATCTGATGCAATACAGAACCTACTGACGTAATAATTGCATCAGCCAACATAAAAAATGATCAAACAGTAACATATAAAACATGCTTTATTTCAATTAATTTACACAAGGGTGTATATTCTTACTTCTTAGGTTCCATTTATACGAGAGCTCAAAAACGCGTTGCTTCTGACGACGCGCCAACGCTAGATGACTAAGTTAATAAGGGCATTTAAAGCGCTCATATAGGTACAACAATGTATTTCCCATCGACTTATTCCAATGGCGTTTGCGCGGTGTCAGAAGCGCCGAGTTTTAATAAGCACTCGTATAACTGTTGCCTTTATCGTTTTATTCATAAATATTATGAAAACTTTATTGGAATTCACTATATATTTATCCCCAAGTAAATACCAAGTATAAAAGTATTTGATAAAGTACTAAAGTATTTAATAAGTATTAAAATATTTAATAAAAATATTAAAATATTAAAGTATTTAATAAAAGTATTAAAGTATTTAATAAAAGTATTAAAGTATTCAATAAAAATATCGAAGTATTAGAGTACTGAATAAAAGTATTAAAGTATTTAATAAAAGTATTACAGTATTTAATAAGCATTAAAGTATTTAATAAAAATATTAAAGTATTTAATAAAAGTATTAAAGTATTTAATAAAAATATTAAAGTATTTAATAAAAGTTTTAAAGTACTTAATAAAAGTATTAAAGTATTTAATAAAAATATTAATGTATTAAAATATTTACTAAAAGTATTAAAATATTTAATAAAGATGCTAGGTATAGGAATCTGGCGAGGGAAATTTGTAATAAATTGAGGTGTCATTTTTTTTTTTTGTATCAGCTGCATTGCTGTGTAGTTCAAAAACAAATAGGGCGAATTCGTCATCAACTTATTTGATCATTAATTTGGAGCCAACTGAAGCAATAGAGATGAATAGAAAAGCGATTAAATGTTTCCTCTCACAATAAACACATGCCTCTAACATCAATACTCACTAATAATTCGTATTAATTTATAATGTGCAATGTCTACATATCGCTAAGTATTAAAATTTTTAGAGAGGAAGTATAAGAGGTGCAGAGGTTGAGGTATGTAGTTAAATGCGACTCACGCCCACGCCTATTTTAAAAGTTTAAATTTCATGGAGTTTGTAGTTCTGGATAATGGATGGGTAGAGGAGGAACAGGTTGCTGAGCTGACAGTGTTCCAGCTACTCGATTTGACAGTGATTAGTGAAAAATCTAATTTGTCAAAATTAGTAAACAGTTCAGGTTCCAAAATCTAGTTTTGGATGTTTTTGGGTACCAACCCTGCAGTGACCTAGAGCGAGATTAATGCTTTAAAGAAATAATAAGCTAATTTTTTAATTTAAATAAAAACAATTTTTTAATAATCTTATATATATATATACACTGGGTCACTGGGAAAAAAAATTAAATAATAATAATTTCTTTATAATTTATAGTATGAAGTAATAAATGATACATACACACATGTGACGCTCAATCTTTTATACTTCGAAATGTTGTGACATTTTATCTTTTATTTTGTAGTGATTATATATGTTTCTTTTTCATTAAAATTTTATTTTTTTTTTTTATAATATTTAAGAATTCATTAATATTCCAAATGAGAAACTATATTAGATTTTTTGCTTATATATACTTGCTTTTAGTAATAAGGTTCTATATGATGTAATTTTGTTTACTTCTGGATGGTTGATATTTACTATTATATTGGTTGAGGTTGGTTAAATATTTACCAAGCTAATTTCATGAAAATTATATAAAAAATATAGGCAAAATAATTCACTAATGAATCAAGCTAATCTGAATTCAACATTATGAATTTGAAATTATTTGCCTCTTTTTTTTTTTTACAATAATGTATTAAAACATTATATATCGAAATATTTAACTGAAATATTTACATACATTTTTCACATGGATAAAATGATTGAAGGAATTTTTTGAAAAATTCTTTTTAATTTCCAAAATTCGAATTCATTTAACAAGTCTTTCAAAAGCAACGTTTGAGTGGAAATTTATAAAGAAAATTGTTAAATTAACTAAATAATCTTATTTATTTTGTACTTAATATTTAATTTTAGTTTTTATAACTTGTTTAAGATTCTTGATATAAACTTTCAATTTTATATTTATATATTTTTTTGTATTACTGGTTGAGGATCAAAAATTTGTTAACATGGAAATTCGATTACATTTTTTTACACATTGGATTTTTATAAAATTTTTGCAGTATATAAATTTAAACTAGTTACACAGCTTTTATTTATTGGCATTTTTTTTACTATACCCAACTATTTGACATCTGTCCATTTAAATGTGCTGTCTTTTTAATTTGAAACAACGTGCCCAAAGGAATTTGGGTATTTAAAAAAAAATCGTAAATAAAAGCTGTTTAACTAGTTTAATTGTATCTATTTCGAAATTTTTGTGGCCCTTGACATAAAGGATTTTATAAAAGTTGCAATTGTAACTGTTTATAAAAACGAAAATTATTAATTATAACTCACTGTTATTTGGGGATATTTTTTTTTATTTTTAAATTTGGAAAATGAATAGTTTAATAGATTAGGCAAATTAATTTAATAATTTAATATTATATATTATGGTGTACAAATTAAATCATGCGCTTCTTGTAAAAATTATTTTTTATTTCTTTTGGAGCTGTTGGCCAAACATTATCTTACTGAAGATACTAAAGGAAGAGAATACAATATTTTATAATTTTTTTTTAAATTTAAGATGTTTCGTAGTTATACTTGTAAACTAATAGAGTAGGTTAGTCTAATAACATCACAGTGAAAATGTATATCATTGCTGGATTTACAACATTAATTAAAATTATACTTAGACAACGTTTGTGTTATTTTTATTATATTTTATTTCAAATTTTCTTTTACAGGTGCTGAATGTCGCTCAAAATGACACTCTCTTCGTAATGCATATGCAAGACATCAACGTGAATCTAAGAAATACGTTCCAAGTGGAAATGCTGCAAAGAAAACGAAAAACTGGTATCTGGTTGAAATACTGTCCTTTGTAAGTGACTTTGTAGGGCAGCACCGAAAAATGGAGAGCAGCCTTCCTAATGACGATTTTGATGAAATTCAGGGGGATTATTTAGCCAAATGAGGAGGATTTAACATTCAACAGTTTTCCCTTGCATTAGCTCAGGAACATTCTGGAGCTGCAGAGAACATGACAGATAATGGCCAGTTACCTGAGGAAAGTTGTCTTCAAACAACTTAAAGATGTGAAATTTTAGAGACTGGTAAACAAGAAGAGAGATCAAGTCAGTAGAGACTTTTCCGGCTTCCGTCGAAAATGCGTGGAAATCGAGTTCGTCGAGGTACTATTAGGCCTTCTGATATGGTTGCAAGACCGTTAATCGATTTTCTTAAAGCTAAAACTCAGCCACCACCAATTGAAGGAAATAGCACATTGACCTTTTTAAAAAGCTTGGTACCTGATATTAACAAATTAGGCGAGAAGCGCAAACGTAAACTTTAAGAAAAAAATGAATAAATAACTTGATGAAGAGGAAAAGGAAAACGTTTGTCATCTACAGAGCTATGGCTTTGCAACCCCAACGATTGCCTATTCGTGATCATCAGGCCCGAATTCTCCTTCGTCATTGAATGTGTATCTATTAGCGTCTGAAAATATAACAAACCAAAATCCTCTGTAACATCAAATAATGTACTCACATTGACCAACAACAACTTTTGGAAAAAGTTTATTAATAAAATAGTAATAGTTTATTAATAAAATACATTGATCTAGGAAAGCATACTACCTCATGCATCGCGACGCCTCGGAATCCTCGACATCTAAGTAAACCATTGAAATTATTTGCTAGTGATGTAACGAGGCCGGGTCCCGGATCTTCTGACTTTGAGCCTCTGACAGTTTTTTCGAACCAACACATAAAAAATTTTTTTTAATCTAGTCCAACATAAGTAACGTATGCCTGATTTTTTTTTTTGGGGGGGGGGATTTTTTATTTAATTAATGTAATTGCACTGTAAATATTTTTTTAAAAACATTATAGGAGCAGTATTGATTCTTGGTGTGATTTTAAAACTTTTTTTAGTTGCGCAACCCCAAAAAATAAAAAAAAAATAGATTCCATGCACCCTATCCTTTCAAAAAAAAAAAAAAAAAAAATAAAAAAATATATATATATATATATATATATATATATATATACTTATATATATATATATATATTTATATATATATATATTATATATATATATATATAGTATATATATATATATATATATATATATATGTGTGTGTGTGTGTGTATGTAATTATTAAAAAATTAAATTTAAGGTTTTTCTTCTAGTTGTCGACACCCAGGTATTTCGAGACGCACCCCAAGGAGTGCGCGCCCTAGTCTAGTTTGAAAACCACTTGTTCTATCAAATAATGCAAATGGTGTCGTGTAGATTCAAAGTATGAAAAGTGGGAGCCCGTCGGCGCTAGAGTGGAATATTAGACAGATTATGATAAATCATTAACAAAGAGAAATCATATCAAACATTATTAATATTAGGAAGATCAAACTGTTTCATTTGATATCTATATTTTAAAATTTACGAATTAAACCATCTACAAAGCTGCTAAAATACGACCGGAAAGGGAATCAAAGACAGTGAAAAAATACCCCAAAATTGAAGTTTTAATATGGAATCTTTTTGTGGCCCGACTCTATCGAAGAAATGCGATGTATGTAAGCACCCGCAACAAAGATTCATACATAATAATAATAAAGAACAGAGGACCGGACCAAGAGTCAGAGATAAGGCCAAGAAGACAACCATTCAAGTGTTCCAAATAGAAGCAAAAGTCCTAATCAGAGATTAGATTAGAAGATATATTATCTTTAAAAAATTTTCCAATATATTATATATATATTACTATATATATATATAATATATATATATAAATATATATATATATAATATACTAATATATATATATATATATATATATATATATATAAATATATGATATATTATATATAATATATATATATAATATATATATCTTAGGGTAGTTCGATTTTACCTTCTTTTTTAGATATCATCCATATAATAAGTGTCGACACGAAATTTCATAACTAGCATTTCCCAATTTTTTCGGAAATGACTTTGAAAATTTAAAAAATGAATTTGAACGTGATTTCTTATATTTGGATATTTTTTTTATAAATGAAATTATAAAAGGTGTTAAATTTTATTGACGGCAAGTGAAATACACTTTCTCAGTAACGTAATAATATATTTTAGATATCAAAACAGCCGTAAAATGAGACCTTCCTTCGTCTCTAAGGGATATTACCAGGAAAATTATGACCAAGAGTCTTGGCTAAAATATGTTTGTGCATTGACTCTAATCCATAAACTATGTGAGAAGCTTTAGACCCCAGTTTTACGGCCCTTTCCACACCCATGCGAATGTGAAGGTAGATCCGGCAGCTCCAGCGTTTCTCCATTCAGCAATTCTTCTAGAAGCACTTGGGTAGGAAAGTGTTCTGTGAGAGCAGGCTCACATATTGTGTTTTCAGATAGGTTGATTAATTCTGACCAGTGTTGAGCATCAATGTTGATGATTGGGATATTTTTAAATCTCTTTGTAGCGAGTTTTCCAATTCTGATTGAAATATAGTCATTTTATTAGTGTTTAGTAATCAATAAATAATTAAAGAAATTTTTTAAATATTTTAAGAAATGTAAAAAACGAGCACCTATTCCTAACATTATAATGTATATAAAATATTACCTAATAGATATAATTTTTTCCAATGCAATTTTCCTGACATTGACATCTTCCGATTTCATCATCGAATACAGCATATTCTCAGTTAGTAAGGCAAAGGCGTTATACTTAAGATTGTTCAAGGCAACGTATTGAACTTCTTCAGACTGCTGTTTGATCCTCTGGATCATGTTGAAGATATATAGCTGCTGATTATGAAACTTGTTTATTTTTATTTCAAACCAACTAACTGCATACACTTCAACAATGTATTTAATGATCTAGTAAAGCTTGTTATGCAATTCTGGAGGAAAAGCACCTCTTGTCCATAAACACATTTGTGTAATTGCCAAAGTCAACTATCTGGCATGTTTTAAGGGTCCAATTTTCCAGGAAGCAAATCTTCAATTTATCTTGAATTTAGAAATTCCAAATACATACTCTAAAAGAAGACGTTGATCGCAACTAAGACCTTTCAATATTTCTTGAGCAAAATTCTTCTCATCTAGAGACCCGCTTAACTTGGTAAATTCCACTTACGGCTGTTCATGGTAGTTCCGTTCACAGAGTTTAAATATAGGACCACTGAAGGCAGTAGGAGCTTTGGTACAACCATCAAGATGTTTAAAAAACAGCTCTAAAAGGTAGTTCATTTTGATGAAGTGAATAGCCAATCGTATGCACTTTCCGGTTAATTTTTTTTCCAGAAGTTTTAGAAGACCCCCTTCACAGCCAGTGTTAGTGTGTTCGTGTTGTCAAGGAGAACGGCTTTAACTGTATCGAGGCTATAAAACTCCTTCATCAATACACTAACAACTTCTTCGGCCAGAACAGCACCTTTAACTGGGATGACTATGAGTAAGATAAGTTTCACCTTCAGATGCTTTTCGTTTGTATAAGTCAAATGTTGTTCTTGTGTCTTTTCTTTCCTCAACTTTTTATCCCCACATTCATTTACAATTTCTTTGTACACCAAGGTGCCCTTGTCAACTTTTCCGTCAATCCCAATACAGAGTAATTTTTCTACACCATCACAGAGTATTTCATTACTTCTTACTCTCATCCTATTTTTTTCTGTCCAACTTTGATTTATCGATCATTAAGTGATTCACATCCACACTAGGTCGTAATAGGTTCATAGCCTTTAAATCCAAAAGGAGTGCATTGGCAAGGCTTGCCCCTACATTTGAAGAAACGTCACCTCTGATCAATTCCATGGCATACCTTGGCGTTTTCAGAAATTCAGAAAGATGTAACCTTCATTTCATAAAGTCTTCGGACTTATTATCACTTGACTAAAATATTAGTACAAAAGCGAATTAATATAATTAATATAAATATATTGCCTCTCCTCTAATGGAACCTATAAAAAGTAAAAGTGTTGGTAAAATTTATCAGTAGCGATTTGTCAATCTTTTCGTCAACGGAAATTAAATTGAAAAAAACAACATTAGTCTATAACCGGTAAGCATAAATACAAAAATAAATGCATAAATTGTTATATATATATATATATATATATATATATATATATATATATATATATATATATATATATATATATATATATAATATATATATATATATATATATATATATATATATATATATATATATATATATATATATTACAAAATAGTATTATTACCGTCTTTGATGGTGGACAAGTACAGATTGTGCTGTGTTTAGAGATTTTCTTTATTACACTTCACAGCTTTGTCATCACAAGGACTAATAGGCAGCTTACAGGTTCAAGACGAAATATCAAACAGTTTTTCAAATTTTTCCTCCATATTCTGCACCTTTAATGTGGTGAGACATTTCCCATTAATTTTCTTGGCTTTTTTGAAATACATTCGATCCACCAACTTCACGACATAATATTTATCATATAACGGCAAGCGCGGATTTACATTTTTCCATATTTTAATAATGTCATCTGCTATCACTTTAGCTATATCTTAGTCTTTCAAGTTATGGTGACTATTTTTAAGAAAATAGCTATACTGAATGACTTGGCGGAGGGTGGGTGGTTCAGTTTCATTTAAAGGTGAAGATTGACCACCAAATTTTTGGCGCTACAATTTCGAGGAACGTTCACGCGAAGTGGATTTCCCCTGCCCCACTGTCAATTTCGGGATCCAGTCCTTCACCAAGGCTGAGACACATCCGGCCACGGTGAGGGGTTCCTTTCTGTCTCATAAAGAGATCCACAATGACTCAACACCTGTCTACACTGATGGCTCCAAAACGGTATTCGGAGTGGGAGCGTCGGCTGTCTGCCCAGATCTCAACATTTCCCACACCCTGCCTACCTATACGTCCATCTTTTCAGCTGAGCTGATAGCGCTGGTTTTGGCTGTGGGCAGAATTAGCACCCTACCACCCGGACGTCGTTATACAATCTTCTCTGACTCTAGAGGCCCTCTCTTGGCTTTGCTCGATCGGTCACCAAGGAATCCTTTGGTTTCATCTGTCTAAAAGTTCATCGGCTCTGTTCAATTGAATGGGAGGCACTGAATTTTGTTGGGTCCCTTCCCATGTCGGTCTTTCGGGGAACGAGAGAGCTGATACAGAGGCCAATCATACTGCCGCCGGCAGGGTAACTAGCAGACGGTTCCTTCCATTGAATATACTATTGAGACACCTCCCATAGACTGATTTTTACGCATGTGTCCGTCAGGGTTTACTCTCTTGCTGGGAGACTTGTTGGACGAAGGATTCTCTTGGCTTCAAGCTGCGGAATGTTAAACCACGTTTAGGTCACAGGCCGTCCTATTGTAAACGGAGTCGCCGCCAGGTGGTGGTTCTCGCCCGTTTACCAATTGGATATACCAATCTCACGCATGGCTTTCATATGGTGAGAGAGCAACCACCATCCTGTCCGTTTTATTCTTCGTGTGATCCTCTTACTATATCCCATATATTTGTGGGTTATATTTGAGCCGAAAACCAGTTAATATAATTAAAACAAAAAAAAATTACAAAAATAAATAAGTAAATTATCTGTTGATAAAAGTAATTGAAAAAAAAAATAAATGATAATAATTGTAAAACACGAATTTTAAATTAATAAAAACGGAAAGCGTAAATTTTCAAGTAACAAAAGCAACTAAACAGAGTAAAATTTCTTTTAGAAATCATGGTCACAAAAATTTATAAAATGATGAATTATAAAATAGTGTTACTAATATGATGAGCTAGGATGTACTAATCCGAATTGCCTTACAGGTCCTTATTTTTCATGATATTTATCATTTATAATATGCAACCATTTCTAGATATTAAAAAAAGATATTTTGCTTTGCAGATGGAAAACAGATGGTCATCTGCGACTGTAGTGTATTATGCACTCGTACTTTAATTTTATGTATTTGTATTTCTTTTTGAAAAAAAAAAGAAAAAAAAAAATTTTAAATGAAAAAAAAATAATAAAAATATATTTCTATATATGAAAAAAAAATCTCTTAATTTATAAAATAAAAAATAAAAAAAATTAAAAAAAAAAAATCTTTAATTATATGAAAAAAAAAGAATTATATGGGAAAAAATAATAAAAATATGTTCTATATAATATATAATATGTTTATATGTTGTAAAATCTCGTTTTTGAGCTGGATGTTTGTTGTAAAGCTCTTATTTTCATTGATATATATATATATATTTATATATATATATATATATATTATATATAATATATATATATATATATATATATATATATATATATATATATATATATATATATATATAATTTTTTCCATGATTGTATTTGTATAAGGTATTATGACAGATATTGGGTAGTATGTTGTCTATTGGGTTAGCTGGCAATGCTACAGTAGCCCTGGGACCCAATCAATTAGCATCTTTTTCCGGTTTGCTGAGAAAATGGGCCATTTTCTGGTGGGGGATAATGTAGTGGGCCCGCTGCCATTGCATTTTCTCTTTCCCTTTCCAGATGATGTACCATCTCAGGTGGAGGGTGACGAGTTCAGAGCGCAGAAGATGGACAGTGATGATGGTGGTTCAGACCATGCAGTAGAAAGTTTTAGGAAAGAAGCCTATAAGTGTTGGGGCCAACTCAATTAGCCGTAAAAGCTAAGTAGCGGGTCTATATTTTAGTATACAATATACTAAAATATACATGCCCACATTTTGATTATGGTTACTTATTATCACCTTTCCTTTTCAGGTTAGGTTATAATAAAATTGACAAAATTATTATTTATTTTCAAAGCTGTCACATAAGTGTGTAGTGGAGTGTTGGTATTCTGCTGTCTTACCTATTGGTACTGTACCGTTCAAATCAATTAGTTTAAAGAATTAGGGTATGTGCATCTTTTTATTGTACCCTGTTCTTAAAAGTTTACATTGTGATTTTCTGTTCAATAGCGTTATTTATTTTTCTAATTTGCTATAATTGCGTTAGATTTTTGATAACTGCGTTTTCTGCAGGGAGCAAATCTTGGAGTGGTTTATCCGGGCTTGAGTCCATTTTTATCGGTGCTGGATCACATTTGATCAATTCTTTCACTCATCCAGTCCTGGGACATATTCGATCGTGACTTGAGTGTCCCAGTCTTTCTTTGGTCGGTTATTTCACCACCTGGTCATTAATCACTCGTGGTTCAGTAGTCGCCGGCACTGATAACCGAAGCTACGATCTATTGAGCGGGACTTCTTAATTATTCTGCCGCTTGCGTGATGCCTTTTCCGATGGAGGGTCCCATAGCGTGTGGATTTGTTACGTTAATATTCTTTAAATTGGGAAATTCAAGGTTGTAACTAAGTTATGTTAATATAATTTTCAAATAACTATCCAACTAACTGCGATAATTTGCTAAAGAACAAAAAGACGGATAATCATCCGAAATATTTTTATTCTAAATATACATATACTTACGTCTTTACCAATATTATGAATGTTGAGGTTTAATCTTATATTTTGTCTATATGATTACGTATAATATTGCCATTATATGAATTCACCGAATTTTTGTTCATAAATATATTACTTTTAATATACATATATTTATATATATGTATATTTTGATTTTTCTAATTTAATAAGTATTGAATTCCTTCGTTTAATTATCCTATTTTTTCGTTCCCAAACGTGCTTGATTTGTATATTTAATTGAATTCTTCTGTCTAAATTATTGGAAAAAATTATAAAATATGGCTATAGGTACATTAATTGATAATACAAACTATTCTGCACATTTATGATTCTGCCATTTTTGCCTTGTACTTATATTTAAGATAATCAAATATTAATTATTTTTAAATAATCGAATAATAATTATTTTCATAAACAATACCCCAATATTTATATAGGTGTATTGATTAGCATTGCCATATAGTATTGTATTTTTTTTGTATTACTTTAAATATATATATATCTTTACATATAGTAGTTTTTTTTTTATATATATATATATATATATATATATATATATATATATATATATATATATATATATATATATATATATATATAAGTATATATATTTCAGTTTCATTATGAGTCTAGTAAAGTAAAAATGTTAATCTTTGGGCCGAAAAAAGGACCATTTAATTTGTTTCCATAGGAAGATAATTAAATAATTTGTATAAATTATTTGACTATATAAACAATACACCTATATTTATATAGGTGTATGTTTTATTCAAATCATTTCTTTATGAAAAAAACATGTTATGTATATTATTAAAATTGTGGTTATATGCAAATATGCAACTATTTTTTCTTTAATTATATTTTTTATGGCAATTGGTGTGTCTGCGTTTCCTTATTTCATAGATGCTCCATAGTGAATGTTAGAGTTGGGTTTGTTTCCGCCCATGTTTTTGTATTTCTGCAAAAGAGTTGCGCAAACGGCTGGGCTGGCGCCTTTCCTTGCTAGTAAAAAGTCGATCATTTCTTCCCATTAGCTTTCTTGCACTTAGGGTTTCTTTCTTTTCTTCTTTGACTATTGGCAAAGGCGTTCGACCTGTTCAAGTCGCATATATATATATATGGTTATATATATATATATGCGGTTACATATATATATATATATATATATATATATATATATATATATATATATATATATATATATATATATATATGACTTAGTACTCTGTGTGTGTGTAAATTTTAATTAACTTCCAGGTGCACACACCCTTTAATTCATATATCTTTAGTTAAGGTTAAGCCACAATTTGAATTTATTTCCATACCCCACCCCAATAATTACCCAAATTTAAATTCAAATTTGTTTGTTTGTTCTTTTGTTTAGTAAATAGCATATACACGCTCATAGGGTTTAAGAAATTTAATACAATAGTTTCATGTTGAAGTAGTACTTAAAAATAAATACTATTTATATATATATATATATATATATATAGTTAGTAGAGTATAGTAGCAGCAGTTATATATATATATATATATATATGGCAGTAAGAAAGAGAGAGTATATATATATATATATATATGCAGGCAAGGTTCCAGTTCACAAAAAAATTAAACACTGCGAGTGAGTGTAGATGAATTTAAAGAAGCATTAGGAAGTGAGATAAATTGAAAAACTGCGAAGTCGAAGGAGGAATAGGTCCATATTGAAGATGGAGAAGTAACTAAAAAGAGTTAGGTATTAGGAAAGGAAAATTTTAAAACTCAGAAATACTTTCTAAAGAAGTAATAGGGAGCTATGATCCTTTGCTCGAGTTTAAGCACTCATTTAAAAAGGTGAAAGAAATCAGCAGTAGTAAGTAATTTTGATCGTGCATTGAAAAAAATCTAATACCAAAGAGGCAGGACAAGGTGTAAATTACTTTTTTTTTTAAAAACAAGCATATATATATATATATATATATATATATATATATATATATATATATATATATTATATATAGTTATATATAAATATATATATATATATATATATATTTATATATATATATATATATATATATATATATATATATATATATATATATATATATATATATATATATATATATATATATATATATATATATATATATATATATCAGAAAAAGTACTTACTGGGTTAGACAATACAGAGATTAAATATAGGATGAAACTAGTTGATTCAGAAGCATCGTATCATGAATTTTAAATACAAATATGCACTTGATATTTACGTTGAGCGCATATCTGGCAAAGAATACGCAGATTTGGTTTATTTCACGTTATGATGGAGTTCAAAAGAAAAACTGGGATGCTCTTCCAATTGTTGTGGAATTAAAAAAAAGGAACGTATACATCTGAAGATGCAATAAAGCTGATAGAAATTCGGTTATATTAAAAACCTACCAAATATGAGGACTCTTGCTCCAAAAGAAATAGAGATAGGTGTAAATTTTGATCTTGATCCAAATGGGGATGGAATATCGGTGAAAGAATCAGCTGAAATAATTAAGTCTAAGAGTTTTGTAGAGCTATTTAGGAACCCTGATACACTTGAAGAAACGGAACTAAAACATTTATATTTCTCAATTGTCAATTCAAACGATAGTGGTAAAAGTAATAATTATTTAAATTGATTAATTTTAGGCTAGTTGTTTGCTGAAAACAGGCTAGAAAAACACGTTTTCAGCATATAAGAAAAATATATAAAACCTCTGAGTGAGGAGCATGGTACGAGAATTGCGCAAGTGCCTGAAGATGTTAGTACCAAAGTAAATAAAATGGTAAGCACATTTTTACTCAAAAAGCAAGATGGTAAATACGCAATCTTAAACGTAATAGAAGGCAAAGATTTTAAAGTGAATAAGGTCATTTCATTGCCTAAAGATGCTGATCATACCAAGTGTGAACAAGTTAATATCATAAGTGAACCAAGAAACCAGAGATGGATTTAAAGTAGTAGGTGAACCAGGGAAATCTTATTACCGAGACATTAAAATATATGGAGTTACCAATCTCCAAGATAAGTATGCAGAAAGTTCAAAAAGATTAAAGATTAAACATGTAGATAAGCTAAGTATCGAAGGTGAAGTACGAGTAAAAGATTTGATAGAAGCTTTATTTCCTCTGAAAGTTAATTACGGCAGAAAATCATTTTCAGACGGTATCGCAAGGTTTGTTCGCCGCACAAGAAGCTAGTGGAAACATGACAATGTTAACTGAGACTAACTATTCTAGAACAGGAAAAATAGACTTAATGTTATTGAGCATAATTGTAGAATGGAAGGTATAAGGATTAGAAATACTTTAGTAAATGTAATTAATGAACTTCAAGTACCATTCACTGTAGTTAATTACCTTGATCATTAAGTAATATTAAATAAGAAAGAAATAATTGAAGACCTTTATCAAGCAGAAGATCAGGATATAGATACCCCTAATGTTGTAAGTAAAGAAAATACATTTCATTTATGAACCTTAGACTTAAATAATTTAGATACTAATCAATAAGTAAAATTAATAGAGGTATTAACTAAATATAAATATGCATTTGCTCAAACCTCCGATGATATAGGATTATGCAAATTAATTAAACATAAAATTGATAAAGGACAAACTAAACCAATTCATACACATCAATATAGATTTCCTCATTATACAAAAGAGATTATGCAGGTGCATATATACAAGATGTTAGAATTGGGATTGATAGAGAAATCGAATAGCCCATGGTGGAGTCCAGTAATTCTTATAAAAAAGTCAGATGGAACACATAGATTTGTATTTGACGATAGAAAACTAAATTCAGTTACTAAAAACGAAGTTATGGCAATGCCAAGAATAGATGATATTTTAACATCTTAGGGTGGGTCGAAGTATTTTGGACAACATTAAAGGATACAACCAAATTTTAATAAATGAAAGTGATAAGCCCAAAACTAGTTTTATAGGACCAGATAATAACTCTTATCAACATATTAGGATGTGTTACGGATTAGTTAGAGCACCTTCAACATGGTGTCGTACTTTATCAATTTTGTTCTCTGATGTCTTGGGTAAGTTTTGCCAAATTTACATGGATGATTTACTATTATTCAGTACTACTTTCGAAGAAAATATTAGAAATTTAGAACAAATATTAAAAATATACCAAGATTCAGGCCTTAAACTATCATTTAAATGTAAATTTGCACAAAATTCAGTGAAAAACCTAAGCCATATTGTAAGGGAAAGAGGCATACAAATAGATCCTATTAAGATACAAGGAATAAAAGGATATACTAAACCAACTAATGTTAAAGAAGTAAGGAGATTATTAGGAATGATTCAATACTACAGAAAATGTATTAAAAATCTTTCAGAAATATGTGCTCCTCTTACTAATCTAACAAAAAAATATGCTAAGTTTATTTGGACCGAAATAGAAAATAAAGCTTTTAATAAAATAAAAGAACTTCTTATCACTTCACCAATTCTTATATATCCCTATTTTAGTAAACCTTTTAAATTACATTCTGATTCCTCTAATATAGCTGTAGGTTCCGATTTAACTCGAGATAGATGGAATAGACAAACCTATTGCTCATTATTCCAGAAAATTATCACCCCCCGAACAAAATTATAGTACAACTGAAAAGGAGGCTCTAGCATTAGTTAGTTCCATCAAACATTTCGATTATTATTTATATGTGCATAAATTTACAGCAATAGATCACCAAGCTTTAAGGTATTTATTCAAATTTAAACCTACTACACCAAGAATAGCTAGATGGGCATTATTGTTATCAGAATTTGATTTCGATGTAAAATATAAAGCAGGACGGGAACATATTGTAGCAGATGCTCTTAGTAGGAGTATTCAAACTATAAATATAAACTATTAATTTCGATCCCTTAGTAGAGTTCAGTTCTGAAAATGTACGAAAGGAACAATTAAATGACAAAGTGGAGAAGTTTAATAAATTATTTTGAAAAGAAAAATATAGAAGGAATTCCCCGTGATATTAATTTACTTAAGGGGAGACTTTATCCTCAAAATCCATTTCTTCGAACCGATAAAAGAAAATGTTTTTTTGATGGACAACTAATTTATCTTTAATTTTTTTGGGAAACCAAAAAAAAAAAAAAAAAAAAACTCGTTCGTTTTTTGGGAGGGGAGAGGGGAAATTTTCTTACTTTTACAAAATGGCAATAAAAATCTTTAATATTCAAGATATTTCAATGCTTTTTTCACGAAAATACTCCTATTTTGTGTAGTAATAAATTTCATTCAGACATTTTATTTCAAATTTTATTTTCTAAAAGTTTTTTTGGACAATCTCTGAAAAGTACTTTCAAAATTTTTGAAGTAAAACAATCAATCACGTGTGACACCACCTACATCATACAAAAGCATTTTAAAAATAAACCCGGTCTGTTAAGGATTTTATATGAAGAGTTGTACCAAATTTTAAGAAAAAAACTGTTCGTTTTTTTTTAATGAATTTTTTGTGATCTAATAAAAAAAATGAAGTGCTAGGAAAACGCAAAAAAAACATTTGAAATATTATTTCTTTTCAGACGGCAAAAAAATATTATTCCTATATATATAAGTAGCAGCAGCAGCAGCAGTAGTATATATATATATATATATTAGTAAGTAAGTATATATATATATATATATATATATATATATATGGTAAGGGTATATATATATAGTTCCAAGCAACCCTTCCATGGATTAAAATAATTACCGAGTTTCAAAGCAGTGATATCGAAGCAGGATTCTTGAATCATCTGAGATGCCTTCTTTTTCTGGGGTAGTGGATTGGACTAGTGGTAGAGTTTACTGCACATTGTCTAACGGCGACGCTGTTGTCGATGGTTCGAGTCCCGGCACGAGTGAAATTTTTATTATTCCTTATTATTAAAATTTAAGTAATAAAAAGCATGTTGTGCCCATTTCTTCGTTCCTTGCTTTGGGTGGTTGTTTCTGTAACCCAAGAGCACCTAAGCAGAAGGTAGCCTCAGCAGGTGCTCCAACCACCCTCCTGTCGATTTAAATAAGTACAGAGTTTCTCAAAGCAGTGGTATCGGAGCAGAAGATTAGAAAACTGTCCCGATTCCTTCTTTTCTGGGAAGGCGATCGGAATAGTGGTAGAGCTTCCTGGACATATTCTAACGGCGACGCTGTTGCGATGGTTTGGAGTCCCGGCACGAGTGAAATTTTTCTTTGTCTTATTTTTGCAAATTTGTTGCAGAAGCATGTTGCGCCCATTTCGGCGTTCCTTTGACTTTGATTGGTTGCTCTGGTTACCCAGGAATACCCAAGCAGAATGCCATAGCACCAGAAGGTGTTCCAACCCACCCTCCTGTCCATTTAAATAAATTCAGTCTCAAAACAGTGATTTCGAAGCAATATATAAGAAAATTGTTCCGAGATGTCTTCTTCTGGAAAGGTGGATCGGACAAGTAACAGAGCTTCCTGTACATTGTCTAATGGCCACGCTGTTGTAGATGGTTCGAGTCCTGGCGGGCGCGAGTGAAATTTATATTCGTCTTATTATTGCAAATTTGCCGCAACAAGCATGTTGTGCCCATTTCGGCGTTCCTGGACTTTGGTTGCTCCTGTAACCCAGGAGCAACCAAGCAGAATGCCACATGTAGCCACAGCAGGTGTTCCAACCAGCACCCTCATGTCGATTTAAATAAGTACCGAGTTTCGTAAAGTAGTGATATCGGAGCAGTGAATTAGAAAACCGTTCCGATATGCCTTATTTTTCGGGAAGGCGGATCGGACAAGTAACAGAGCTTCCTGTACATTGTCTAACCGCGTCCTGTTAAGTCGATGGTTAAAGTCCTGGCGCGAGTGAAATTTATATTCGTCTTATTATTGCAAATTTGCCGCACCCAACCAGAATGCCATGTAGCCACAGCAGGTGTTCCAACCACTCGTCGATTTAATAAGTACCGAGTTTCAAAGCAGATATCGAAGCAGGAGATTAAACCTATTTTTTGGGCAGGCGGATCGGACTAGTGGTAGAGTCGTTGTCTAACGGCGACGCTGTTATCGATGGCTCGAGTCATGTCGCGAGTGAATCTTTTCTATTATTGCAGGTAAATTTGTTGCAACAAGCATGTTGTGCCCATTTCGGCGTATCTTGACTTTGGTTGATACTCCTGTAACCCAGGGAACACCCATGCAGAATGCCATGTAGCCCAGCAGGTGTTCCAACCACACCCTCTTGTCGATTAAAATAAGTACTAAGTTTCAAAGCAGTGATATCGAAGCATGAGATTAGAAAACTGTTCTGATATGCCTCTTTTTCTGGGAAGGTGGATCGGAGTGGTAGAGCCTTCTGCACATTGTCTAACGGCGACGCTGTTGTCGTGATGGTTCGAATCCTGGCGCGAAAGTGAAATTTTCTTTGTCTTATTGCAAATTTGTCGCAACAAAGCATAGAGTGTGTTCGGTGTTTCTTGACTTGGTTGGTTGTTCCTGTAACCCAGGAACACCCAAGCAGAATGCTGTGGTAGCCCCAGCAGGTGTTCCAACCACCCCTCTGTCGATAAATAAGTACCGACTTTCAAAGCAGTGATATCGAACATTAGATTAGAAAATTGTTCCGAGATGCCTTCTTTTCTGGAAGGCGGGATATTAAATTAAATATTAAATTTCATTTTTAAAAAAAATTATAACAATCCAGAGAATCTATAAAACTATTTTCTAAATTGTTACAAAATTCGTGACATCACCTTATTAGCATTATGCTATCCTTATTGTCTTATTAGCATTTGAAATTGTGCTTTTCTACGTGTGGTATGGCTTGAGAGGTACGACGTGTATATGATTCATCTATGACGTTAAGGGATATTTATTGGTTATTTCAAAAAGATATACCGCCTCTCTCCTCCCTGAAGATGTTCTATTTTATAGACTATATATATATACAAAGAAAGATATATATATATATATATATATATATATATATATATATATATATATATATATATATATATATTCCCACGCAAACGTAAATAATTCTTTGACTCAGACTTCGGCTCCGGCTAAGTTTTTTCCTACATTTGAAAATTGATGAGCACTTCTTTTGGCATATATTTTCGCCTAAAAATATTTCTTGGAAAAAAAAAAAAAAATTTATACCCAAAAAATCTAACTCCGGCTCCGGCTCTGTCTCACATCAAGGTTTCTGCACTATTTGCAAATTGCCCAGCACTTCTTCTGGTAATACTCTTTTCAAATTAAATATTTTTGAAAATTTCATACTCTCGGTCTCTGCTCCGACTGATCCGGATCCTACTAACTAATTTGCACTATTTGAAAATTATTCAGCATGTCTTCGGCGATATTTTTCTCCTAAAAAGTATTTAATGAAAAATTCATACCCAGGATCCGGTTCCGGCTCTGGCCCCAGTCTGACTCCGACTAAGGATTCTGACTTATTTGTAAATTATTCAGTTCGGCCACAAATTTTTCACCTAAAAATATTTATTGAAAAAAATTTCATACTCTAGGGATCCGGGTTCCGACTCGGCTTCGTATCCGGCTCCGACTAAACTAAGGTTTCTGTACTATTTGAAAAGGTAAATTATTGATGAATTAAGTAAATAGTTAGTTTTTCAAAATACTTCTGAAAATTCATACCCAGGATCCGATCCGGATCCGGATCCGGCTCCGACTTCATCCCTTAATTATAACCGACTAAGGTTTCGTTTCTGCACTATTTGAAAATTGTTCAGCATATCTTCTGCCCTAACATTGTCATTTTACCTAAAAATATTTTTCGAAAAATTTCATACCCAGGATCCGGCTATGAATCCGATTGGCTTCGGCTCCGATCCGACTAAGGTTTTTGCACTATTTGAAAATTGTTCGGTACGTCTTCTTGACAATACCACCAAAAAATACTTCCGAAAAATTACGTACCTGTGATCCCCGCCCGGAACCGACTAATGTTTCTACACTATTTGAAAATGAAACGCACGTCTTCTCTATTAAATTTCACCTAAAAATATACTCGAAAAATCATACTCCTGGATGGGGATCCGATTCAGATCCGGCTTCGACTTCGACCTCGGCTTCGGCTCGGATACGACTAACGTTTCTGCACTATTTGAAAATTGTTCAGCACGTCTCTGGCAATGAATTTTATGTTTTTAAAAATTAAGGCCCAGGATCCGGCTCCATCCGACCGGCTTCGGCTCCGGATCCGACTAACGTACCCACAATTCGCTTGAAAATCTCTGTTCTCAGCACCTTTTCTGGCACAAATTTTTCTTCCTAAAAATTTTCTGAAGAAATTTATAATCCAGGATCCTGGGTCTGACCAAAGATCTCCTGCAATATTTTACAACTGTTCAGCCCGTCCTCTGGCAATAAACTTTCACTTAAAAAAAAAAATATTTTTTTGAAAAATTTTTTAACACTCCGGCCCCGGTTTCTGGCTCCGAATTCCGGTTCCACTTGACGTCAGCTTTGCTCCGATCCGACTAAGGGTTTCCGTACTATTTGAAAATTGTTCAGCATCTTTTCTTTCTGGCATTAAATTTTCACCCAAAAAATATTTCTTGAAAATTCATACCCAGGATCCGGATCCGATCCGGATCCGGCTCCGACTTTGCTCCGGATCCTCACCATTTCTGCACCTTATTTTGAAAATTGTTAAGCACACCTCCTGGCAATAAATTTTTTACCTAAAAATATTTTTCTAAAAAAAAAAATTTATACCCAGGATCCGCATCCGGCTCTGATTCGGCTTCGGCTCTCGATCCGACTAATGTTTCTATACTATTTTAAAATTGTTCAGCATGTCTTCAATCAATTTTTCACCTAAAAAATATTTCCCGAAAAAAATTACAAGCAGGATCCGACTTCGATCCGGCCCGGATACGACTTCCCCTGGCTCCGATCCGACTAATGTTTCTACACTATTTGAAAATTGTTCAGCACGTCTTCTTGAGATAAATTTTCAACGAAAAATATTTTCTGAACAAAATTCATACCCAGGATCCGATCTGGCTCTGACTTCGGCTTCGGCTTTGGGATTCCAGATCCGGATCCGACTAAGGTTTCTGCTTTATTTGAAAATTGTTCATCACGTCTTCGACAATAAATTTTTCACTAAAAATATTTCCCCGAAAAATTCATACCCAGGATCCGGCCTCGGATACGGCTCCGGGGCTTCGGCTCTGGATCCGATCCGACTAATGTTTCTAGACTATCTGAACATTGTTCTTCAGCACGTCTTCTGAAATAAATTTTTACCTCAAAAAATATTTTCTGAAGAAAATTCATACCCAGGATCCGGATCCGGATCCGGCTCCGACTTCAGCTTCGGTTCCGAATCCGACTTTTCTGCACAATTTGAAAATTGTTCGGCATCTCTCCTCTGACAATAAATTTTTCACCCAAAAAATTTTTCTCGAGAAAAATTAAACCCAGGATCCGGATCCGGATTCCCGACTAATGTTCTAGACTATTTGAACATTGTTCAGCACGTCTTCTTGAAATAAATTTTTCACCCTCAAAAATATTTCCTGAAGAAAATTCATACCCAGGATCCGGGATCCGGATCCGACTAAGATTCAGCTTCGGCTCCGGATTAGACTAAGGTTTCTGCACTATTTGAAAATTGTTCGGCACGTCTTCTGACAAAGTTTTTCACCTCTAAAAAAATATTTCCCGAAAAATTCATACCCAGGATCCGGCTCCGATGACTTCGGCTTCGGCTCCGAATCCGACTAATGTTTTTACACTATTTGGAAATTTGCTCAGCACGTCTTCTTGAAATAACAATTTCTTTCCCCCCTAAAAATATTTTCTGAAGAAAATTCATACTGATCCGATCCGGTTCGACTTCAGCTTTGGTTTCCGATCCGACTAAGGTTTCTTAACTATTTGAACGGCACGTCTTGACAATAAATTTTTCACCCAAAAATTTTTCTCGAAAAAATTCATACCCAGGATCCGGCTCCGGCTCCGGATACGGCTTCGGATCCGCCTAATGTTTCTAGACTATTTGAACATTGTTCAGCACGTCTTCCTGAAATAAATTTTTCACCTCAAAAAATATTTTCTGAAGAAAATTCATACCCAGGATCCGGATCCGGATCCGGCTCCGACTTCAGCTTCGGCTCCGGATTCGACTAAGGTTTCTGCACTATTTGAAAATTGTTCGGCACGTCTTCTGACAATAAATTTTTCACCAAAAATGACTTCGAAAAATTCATACCCAGGTCCGGCTCCGGATCCGGCTCCGATATCGGCTCCCCTTTGGCTTCGGCTCCGGATCCGACTAATGTTTCTACACTATTTGAACATTGCTCAGCACGTCTTCTGAAAATAAATTTTTCACCAAAAAAATATTTCCCGAAAAAAATTCATACCCAGGATCCGGCTCCGGATCCGGCTCCGGATCCGGTTATGACTTCGGCTTCTGCTCCGGATCCGACTAAGGTTTCTGCACTATTTGATAACTGTTCAGCACGTCTTCTGGCAATAAATTTTTCACCTTAAAAAATATTTTTTGAAAAAATTTCATACTCTGGCTCCGGCTCCTGCTCCGGCTTTGACACCGGCTCTGGCTTCGACTCCGCTCCGGTCCGGCCCGATCCGACTCGCGATTTTAACTATTTGAAAATTGTTAGTACTTTCTGGCAATAAAATTTTCATCTAAAAAAATTAATATTTTCCCTTAAGCGTATCTGGCTCCGGCACCGGCACCGGCACCGGTACCGGCACCAGCTCCGGCTCCGGCTGCGGCTCCGGCTCTGACTCCATTTATTTGACTGAGTAAAATCCGAAGAATGGGTGGGAGGTTGAGAATATGAAAAAAAAAAATGATTTTCTATAATTATAAATAAAACTTTTAAAATTACAATTTTGACTGGAATTAAAATTTTTTTGTTCGACACCTCTCTAAATAAATTTCTGTATCTAAAAACCATTTAGAATTAAAAATATCACACCATGATGTTCAGGAGGAATTTTTCTAATAATCAAGATAATAAAAAAAAAATGTGAAAATTTTGATTTTGACTTCAAAAAGTAGGGGGTCCGAGGATAAAGTCTCCCCTTAACTTTGCCATGATAAACGACTGTTTACATTTTATACAGAAAGATAAAAATAATAGACCATATAATGAAACTTTAGTTATTCCTCATTAATTAATAAATTCAGCCTTAAGCATTGCTAACGAGTCACATTTAAATTTCCATTCAGGATTTATTAAAACATTAAAAAGAGCAGAAAAATTATTTTTTTTGGCCTAACATGTCACAAGACATAAAAGAAAATGTAAACAATTGTTTAACATGTCAAAAAGTGAAGAGAATAAGTTATTTTTGTGAAATTGGGTGTTATTGTTTTTGGGATTTTCTTGTTTTTGGTAACTGGTTAAATTCAAAACGACGCCAGTCTTTAAGGAGAGTTGTTGTGAGTCCATTTTAGAAATGCCCATGGAAAAAATGCGCAAAGTACATTTCCATTTCGAGGCGATTATTGTGTTCTATATTGTTGGTTATTTATTATTCGTTTGTAATGTCACAATGAATTCATTTAATATGTGAATTTAATTTTTAATGATAATACTTTAAAATATTTATGGTGTTAGATTTTTTTTATGTATGTATTCTTTATTTTTTTCAGATTATTTATTAAAATGAGTTACATGAAGGCTCGTAACTTTTTCAGATTATTTCTGAGGGCCGTAGAAAAGGGAATTTCATGGCATGTAAATACTGAAATGTTAGTTAACAAAAAAGAACTCAAAATATTAGACAAGGTAATAAAAGAAAGTTACTTTGATGGCAAGATTACACATTTGACTTTTATCAACCTTTACGCCAGCAATTGTGCCAGTTTCATGACTGATGAAATATTATCAATCTTATATAAGATGTTTAAAATATCAAAACACACTTATGATTTAACTATAGAGGATGATAAACACAAGATTTTTAAGATTCCAAAATATTATAAATTGCAAGATTTCAAACAAATGATCCGCCAAACTTCCTGGTGTAGAGTTATACTGGTAAAATTGGAAAAGAAAGAAAAACCTAAGAAGAAATCATCTAACAATTCCAATAAAGTAATAACAAAATATTTCTATAAAAAAATGTTGCCGTTAAGAAGCTCAACAGGAAAACAGATATTAAAGTTAAAGAGACCGTTCACGATGAGTTAAAGAAATCTTCTTTGAATAAAGAAAAGTTGATTAAAAATTCAAAGCAAAGATATGAAGATTTGTTTGGCAGTAGTTCACCATCTCCAAATGACCAGTTTCCAAATAATAATTTGGTTAAAATTCCTACCACAGATGATGGATTAGTTTTTGAAACTACTTCCTTGGATTCACCCTCTTGTTCCTTTTCCGTTTCATCTTTATCTAATTCATCTTCTTCATTTTCTGCTCCATCTGTATCTAAAACTTCTTCATCTCCTGCAAACTCCAATGGTTGTTCATCTTCCTCATCTTCTTCTAAATCTAAATCTTCTTCATCTTCATCTAAATCTTCTTCTTCTCCTTCAAAAATTTCAAAGTCCTCATGCTCATCGAAATCATCTTCTTCTTCTAAATCTTTCAAAAATTACCGTCATCTAAAATCTTCTAAAAAGTCTAAATTTCCTAAAGTTTCCACTCCTCCTTCTTTATCTACTATTTTAGAAGTAGATCTCCATTTAACACCAAGCCCTTGCAAGGAGTCATCTGACATTAAAAAACTTAAGACTTATTAATTAGTATTAGGTATATTAGAAGTTTAATTATAAGTTGACAAAACGTTAACGATATCTTAGAGCAGAGGTTCTCAAACTGTGTGACGCGTCACCTTTGGGTGACGCAGCTTCCACTCAGGGGTGACGCGAAAGATTTGAACATTTTCATAATTGTATTTCAGTTTTCATTTAAAAATTTTAATCGATTTTGAATTTTCAAACTTTCTTAAGTCATGATTTTAATTATATTATCCTTATTTTATTTTTTAACAGAAAACCGTGTTATAAAAAACGGATTTCTATAGAAATTGGATATATATGCAAAATTAAAAAATTTGCAAACGAATTCGAACGTTTTTTTTACGTTATCGACACATTTTGATTCTACATAAAACTTTTTCGGGTTCACGTGGTTTTAGTAGTAAAATAGATTGTCACGAGTGAATGTCGTCAATATAATTATTATTAAGTGTAGGAAAATTTTCAAAATTTAATATATAATTTAATATGGAGCTTGAA
This sequence comes from Trachelipus rathkii, assembly GCA_015478945.1. Taxonomy (NCBI): domain Eukaryota; kingdom Metazoa; phylum Arthropoda; class Malacostraca; order Isopoda; family Trachelipodidae; genus Trachelipus; species Trachelipus rathkii. The sequence continues at coordinate 48,362 of JABUQX010015202.1, forward strand.
ACATTGTAGAAAATGGAAAATCAATGAAAATGAAAAATAAGGCAAAAGCCTTTAATAGGAATAAAATATTTGAAGTATTTTATAAACTTAAAATGTAGTTTATATGAATAATTTATATTAAATATGACATTTATTTGTAATATATGATTATATATTAATTATTTTATTAAAATATATATATATATATATATATATATATATATATATATATATATATATATATATATATATATATATATATATATATATATATATATATATTGTAAAACGTTCTTTTTAGAATCTAACATGGGGTGACTTCGGCAAACCTGAATTAGTCAAGGGAGCCGCGAATCGAAAAAGTTTGAGAACCACTGTCTTAGAGAATAAATTCCTTTTAACGAAAAATATTTATTAGATCGACTAATTAAAAGGATATGTAAATATATAAAGTTTTTTTTAACAAATTAAAATTTAATAATATTTGTTCGTTAATATAGGGAGTAGTGTAAAATTTTTGATATTTCCTTCTCAAATATATTCAAATTTTAGTTTTTCCGTTTCATTTTTTTTAAAAAGTTAAGATGAAGATTTAATTTAGTTACCCCTTTAAATCTAATTTCTTAGTTTATTTGTTATTTATTATTTCATTAAATTATTAATATAATTAAATATATTTAAATTATTTTTCCTAAACTATTAAATTATTATTTTTATAGTTAAACGTCATTCGCAATATTTTTCTTATCATATTATATCTTAGAAATGTAAGAATAGTATTTAATGTATATATTTTAGCATTCCAGATTGTAGAATCTTTGGTCAACTGATCTAAAGTATGTGTTATTGGAACAGAATTCACGGGGTATATTAAGTACTTCAGAAAGCAAATTTTCAAAAGCAATTTATTGAAGTTTAAAAGATGAATTAAGTTCAAAACCAAGCTTAAATGATGAAGAATAGTTCATAGCTAATTTTCAGAATTTTTTTATGCCTGAAATACATCTCTGGAAGAATATATATATATATATATATGGTGAAATGTGGTGTATGGTAGTGAGAGATAATATATATATATATATATATATATATATATATATATATATATATATATATATATATATATATATATATATATATATATACCTAATTAATTTAGTTACCCTTAAACCGTAGATTTTACATTAGGTTGATATATTTTATAATATAAAATGTCCATTATTTTTGTGTTAAGCTTATTTTAGAGTTAAAAATATTATTATTGATATTACATTTATTTATTAATTATTAAATCTTAAAAAAGTTTATATTAATAGGTCAGTTTAAACATCTGAAAGTATCACGAAGATTGCTTCAATCTTAGTTTTCAAAAAACTTGACAGGTTTTTCCTTTTATTTTATCATTGCTTTTCATTGATAATTTTGCTTGATTACAGTGGTTTTCTCTTGCAATATTTGAATCAGCCTTCATATTGGTATTATTTAGTTCTTCCCTGACATAATTACTGTTTTCAGTATTGCCAGAAAAAGCACAAGACAGTGTTGCAAAAAACCCAGGATTTTTTAAAAATTGCCCGGCCCACCGGGTTTTATAAAAAAAACAGAGTTTTTTGGGCAAAATGGACAAAAATAGAGCATCATAAAAATAAAAATTTATACATATATCAAATTAGCAGAATTATATATATATATATATATATATATATATAGCAAGTATATATACAGTATATATATATATATATATATATATATATATATATATATATATATATATATGCCGATATAGCCTAGTAGCTGAATGGTGAGTTAAAACGAAATTAATATATATATATATATATATATATATATATATATATATATATATATATATATATATATATATATATATATATATATATATAGAGCATATATAAGATATATATATATATATATATATATATATATATAGCGGTATATATATATATATATATATATATATATATATATATATATATATATATATATATATATATATATATATATATATATATATATAAATTATAATGTGTTTGTGTCTTTGTGAGTGTGTTTGTGCGTGAAGAAGAAGAAGAAGGAAACAGCTGTTTCTCGGTTTCTCCTAAAAATGTAAACATAGAAACAAATCAATCAAACTTAGTTAGGCCAAGCATGTAATAATATTATAATTGTAATTTTTATCAATATTTTTCTTTTATCACCCCTATTATCTTAAATATTACATTTTCATTTAACTTGAAAATAATTGTTTTTAAATGGTTTTTACAAATTAAAGAAACTATAAATTAATTAATTAGTTATACAAATGTAGTAATCTTCACAAAATGTGAAACAAAGTCATTGAAGTTCAGAAATATTTCCGAAACCATCATCAACGAGCGGGTTGGCTGCTTGAAAAAAATGGAGTAAAGTTGCAACTTCCAAATTCAACAAGATGGAACAGTCAGGATGCCTGTATTGATACGTACCTAAAAAATTATCAAAAATACTTGGAAATTGTCATGGAGCACGAGCTTTAGATTGACAGAAATATAAAAGCTATTATAAAAAATTCACATGGAATCTTTAAATCTTCAAAAACAACTGAAAAGAGTTTCCATTGCTCTGAATACTATGCAGAGGGATGACTGCACTTTGGGAGATGTTGTTCATATATGGATGGATTTAATAAATGCTTTAGAGCTACAATCTTACTTACAAATAATAATAAAAAGATTTGACCAATGTATAACGCCTCTTCATTTTGTTGCTTATCAAGCCCACCCAAAAGAACAAAATGAAAGAATATCTGAATGGATTGGGAATATAAATCCATCTTATATTGCCCCATTACTATTGTTGTCATTGAGGATGAGGGAGAATATCCCAAGTATATGTTAAAAGAAAATATGACAAACAATCTGGAACCTGCCAAATGGTGACGCATAATTAGCAAAAAAAAAATCAAAAAGTAACAAATTAATTACCAACGAATTTTGCCAATTAATGATAATGGTATCATCTATTCCAGCCAGCTCAGCTTCGATTGAATGAATACTTTCAAATTTTCGGATGATCCAAACAAAGCTTAGAAATAGGTTAGGGAATGAAAGGGCAGAAAAACTTGTAATGTGCCATAGATTGCTAAAAAATACAAAAAGTGATGATTGGTAGTCAATGGTAGATCAAGAAACTTAAATTCTACTTAATATTATATATCTATATAGGCTTATAGCTATTAGCTATCTATATATAGGGCCTAATGTGCAATTTTTTTTCTCGGTGTTTGTTACTTAAATAAATATAAAGCTATATATAATTTCTTAAAAGTTCAGCATTTCCAAGTGCTTATTAATTAAATCAAAATAGTTATTTTTTTTTCTAAAAGGCCCAATGTGTCGTTAATTAATTAAATTAAATTAATTAAATTGATATATATAAAGTTTAAAAATTATGTTTATTGTTTTTTTTTTTATCTTTGAAAGCCCATCTTTCAGTTTTACAATATTGCAATTACATTTTATTGTATTAATGATTAAGTTGCAATTACATTTTATTGTATTAATGATTAAGTTTTCTTTCAAAGTAATAATTATGTACCTAAATTTTCTTTTGTGTTCAAGACTTCAAGTGACTATTAATAAAATTGATATAGTTAATATAATTTTTAAAAACCCAACATTTCTTTCCATAATACTGTAAATTACAGTGTAAATATATGTAATAATTCTGTTCTTTTATCTCAGTTCTTAATAATTATATCAATCTACATTATAAATTTTTATGAAACACCCGCCTTTCATTTTGCCCGGGTTATTTGTATCAAAAGCCCAGCCAGGGTGGGTAGGTGGGCAGCTCCCCGGGCAGTTGCCCAATGCAACCCTGGCACAAGATGCTAGGTTAAGAGGAGTTTTCTACTCTTAAAGGTGTAAAGTTTTACTTTACACAAGGTACTGTTTGGTTTTCCAATTAGATGCTGGTTTTTCCAGAATATACCTGTGTTAGTTTACTTATACATATTATCAGAGTTTTAACTCTTAAAAGAGTAAGATTTTTCATTACTTGAACGAGGTACTATTTGGTTTTCCAATTAAATACAGAGTTTTTCTCCGCATGCACCTGTATTAGTTTTCCTAATATTAAAATTTGAAGAGAAGTTTTCTTACTCTTCAATGTGGTAGAGTTTTCTTTACTTAACAGAGTTTTCTTTATGAAGATTTACAGAGGTTTTCCCTTCGTAAATCTTACTATTTATTTAGTCAATTATTAGTTTTCGGTTTTCCTTAAACTTAATTAATGTTTGTCTTCTGTAAATAAAGTTCAGGTATTGGTAATAAAAATCCTTTATTATTTAAATGTTCAGATAACGATTCTCCACGCATTTCTCCGAAGAGTAAACTTTAACCAGAGCTACCATTTATATTATTTATGTAAATATATTTCAATTAATAAACTAAACTTTTTATTAGTTTCTTTGATCCTGTCACTACTGGCTAATTTACCTTTAAAAAGGTGGAAATAATTCTTAAGCATTAATAAGGTTATTTATTTAAAGGTCATTGAAAAGACCAAAATTTCGTATATTGATGTTGCAGAAATAAAACTATCATTATCGCTGAAATCACTACATTGTTAGCAGAGAAGGAGACTCACTTCTTAAATTTTACATTAGGTTTTCAACGGTGGAACTAGTTAATATAGTAGAAAAGTAAATACGTTTTACAATATATATATATATATATATATATATATATATATATATATATATATATATATATATATATATATATATATATATATATATATATATATATATATATGGGCAGAGTATACTCTAAATACAATGCAATATTCGTATATTCTTTTACATTACACAGTACAAATGTAATTAAAATAAAATATCAACCGACAAACTTAACCCATTTTCTGACATTCACTCATGGTACTCATAGCAAGGAATATAATCATATATAAAATACACTTAAAACACTCCAACACATTTTTTTTTTTTGGGGGGGTAAGAAATTTTACTCTATACGGAAGTGTCCGAAGTGTTTAATTTAAAATATTTATTTAACACCTGATGTTGTCAAGTGGTATCATAACAATCTATGAAGATTTAATGAAAGATGAAGAAATAAACTCAATGGAATGTTTGAGAATTGTGAAATTTAAATGTCTTTACTCCAAAAATACGTTTTGCATTTAACCAACGAGAATGTGCATTAGTGTGTAGTAACGTGTCTAAAACGATTTAAGTTATAATTAATAAATAGCTACATTAATCGTTTTTCTTCTCTCTAATATTATTATACATAAAACTTGGGCCAGCATCCCGAAGAGGCCAGGCATGTAACTAGAAAACTATAACATCTACAGGAAAATAAATAACATTTTTGATTTCAGCAAGTAATATTATCGATGAAATTACTTCTAATATTTATTAATAACACCTTAAATATTAGTATAATCTTAGATCTGGCAAGCGTACGCTGTGATTGAACTTGAATCCCTGCATTAGTTCACGAGAGCAAGAGTTACCAAATAGTATTTTATTTTTACGCTTTGGAGAAAATGTTTTTTTTCTTTTTATATCCTTTTTAGGGGGTTCGAGCCGACGGAGGGACAGAGGGGGGGACGAAGTCCCCCTGTCGTCCCCCGGTAGGCCGAGAAACCCCGACTCTGTCCATCTTTAAATTTTACCCGTGGGGTATTCTTTAGTTAAAAAAAAATTCAACATTTGGCAACTTTGCGCGCTTTCTCGGTACTTCGAGCTTCTTCGTAATTCTCAAAAAACGATACTTATCATACAGCTCCTAAAACTTGAATATTAAAAATAGCACAATAAACTCCCTTAAAACATTTTTAATTTAACACTTAAAACGTAATTCGCGTACATATTAAATTTCATGTTTTTTATACTTTTTCTTTATATACATGAATATCTAAAACAGATTTTTCTATATATACTTTTCATTCTGTTCTAAATATCAGTCGCCACTCATAATTTAGGGAATGGTTATGTCAATAATAAAAGTTCCAAATAAATTATAAATAATTTCAAAACTACGCCCATATTATTTACTGCCATTATAATTTAAAACAGTTTGTCTCATTTTTCAAATTATATAATGGAAAATTCTACCTTTCGTTAGATGTTATCAAGAGTTTCAAACCTAAAGCAATTATTTACGAATTAATAATAGTTATTGATGGGCTTTAAAACCTTTTTCCACCATGGAAAAGTTTAAGTTAAGAAATAATCCTCGCAAAATATGAGGGAAAAATATTCTGCTAATTTACGAGTTTATTTATATATATTGTCCGATGTAAAAATTTAAACGAAATAAAGGGGTAGCTTATTCGCAAAACCAATTAAACTCATTTTGCTCATGTACAAATAAAAACAAAGGGAATAAATTAGCATTTTGTCTGCAGCTATTTATGCTCTTATTAGTTTGGTCAATAAATTTTAGGATTCGATTTTCTAAAATCTAAATCCTTTTATTACTGGACTTTCATAAATGTCAATTGCTTAAAACTGTATGAATTAACAAACACGAAATATTACAGTAAATCTAGTTTAAAAAAATGTTAATAGTTGAGTTTAGCTCAATCTAGAAAAATCTTATTTTTATTTTTTTTAGAAGCAATCGATGTTTTGAT
>JABUQX010015202.1:60000-62500 GCA_015478945.1 Trachelipus rathkii
AATAACTTGAGAGGTCAAAATGCTATAGACCTCGTCTTCATAAAAGCCAGGCACAAATAAAAACTCAAAATAGCTGAGAAGAAATTTTTCTTTATACAAATAGTTTCATTGTTTTTAATGCATTACAAATTTTTAAAAAATTTCATCACAAAAGTTCCACTATCCTACTAACATTTCTAGGAGCACTTTTCAAGTTCCTATGAAGAATCAATATATATAATATATATATATATTATATATATTATATATATATATATATTTAACTATCGATAATGCATATAGGATCTTTGAATTTTTGTATATATATATTATATATATATATATATACCCTTCATTATTTAAATACCGTTGACACAAGACTAAGAATTTGGGTTATAGATAATATATTATCTAATTAGTAATTAAGAGATAATATATTACTTAATTACTTTACTTAAGATGGTCTGTCATGCCATTACTATCAATAACATCTAACATAGTAATATCTATTTACGCTTTAGAAGTTTTCACCAATTAGGCAATGACATTCATATTTCAGCAGTGGAATTGGACAATGTCATTTACGCAAATTATTAATGTTTAATTTGTTAAATTTTATACCATTTATTTTGTATTGTGTACATTTCGGAAAGCCTGAGTACTAATTTTAGTATCCTTTCTGAGATTCCTTCTATTGGAACAATATATTTTTCTAAGTTTTTGTAAATTAAGAATCCCATCCCTCTTTAGTGCAGGTTTTCATTTCCAATATATATATATTTATAAATATATATATATATATATATATATATATATATATATATATATATATATATATATAATATATATATATATATATATTATATATATATATATATTATATAATGCAAGAATGATTACTGCAAGAAAAGAAAGCAATTGTAATAATGTATTTTATTGAGTCACCAAATTTTGTAATCCATGGATGCGAATAGTTTAATGGCCGAATTACTCGTGGTTCTAAAATACTCCTTTATTTCATTTTATAGTGCATTTAAATAAAGAGGGATTTAAAGTTTCAACAACTTGCCAATATTCCATTGGCCATTTGACGTACGTAACGTCAGTATTCATTTTCGGAAAAAAAAAATTCCAGAAAGAAAGCATTTGACCTTTCTGTTTCTCATTCTCTATTTTTTTCAAGCATTGTTGGATAGAGTGCCAAGAATTCACTCAACTTTGAAATCCGAGCTTTTTCTTTATATCCTATAACTGCAAAATTAGATTAAATTGCTAAAACTGACCCAAGAAAGAAATAGGTGCCTATAAAATGTTGTAAGAATCGCTTGCAAAACTCTAACATAAGTATGGATGGATTTGCACAAAAACTTTCCTTACTTCGCAGGAAGACCGACCATACCTCAAATGCAGTTTTACCTTCATTCAGCACATCATAACGTCCGACAAAAAGATTATTTCCAAGATTTTCTTTTTATAAAGTTCGGAAACTAAAGTAATGCAGTTTTCTGGAATTCTTTGTAAATTTTAATTGAAAAATAGTAATTGAATGTAATTGAAGTTGAGGCGAGTTGCATAAGATTTCTTAGCTACCAATTTGTTTTCAAATGCAGGGCTCGTCCCAAAGCTCGCCAGTTTTATATGTTATAATTCAATTTATAATGTACTTTCAGCCTTCTAATTTATTTTTTTAGCTTGTCAGCAATGACAAAAATACATCAACGAGAAACCCTACACAAATCTGATCAAATATTGCGGGGCATTGCAGTTTAGAATTAGAAAAGCAGACGAGTCTCGATAAAACTTTGCAATCGTTGGTCTAAGGTTTTAATTAAATCGAATGATAACATCGTAAAAAAATACTCAAAAGATTCATTACAATTAATCGGCAGTTGTTTATTGCACGGAAATTTTTTTACATTAGTAATAGTTTTAAAATCCACTTCACCGATGACAAACAAATAAGAAACGATTGAACCTAAAAGAATATCAGTAATAGCTGCACAGTATCGTAATTAATTGGAAGCAAACTATTCTATTAATATGAAATCCGTAAATCTCATAATTTCTCTTCAAACACAAGTACTAAACCTTAGCATAAAATTTTCTATTTTTTCACGGAACGACAAACCACGTCAAAATGGCGTCTAGTCGCTGTCGTTTAAAAATAATTGTATTTCCCGTTTCTTCACATCGTACGTCTGGCAAAGTTTTTTTCCAACTTTCGTTTTAAAATATACAAACGATGCTAAATTAGTAGACTAGATTTCTTTTAAGTTTGATTTTTTTCTTTTCAAAAATTATTTTTAAAATTTCAATTTTATACTTAAAAATGATGATAAATCATTTTAAATTCCGCGCTTAATAACCAAACGCTTTCAACGCTATATATATATATATACAGCGCTGTGCAAAAAGAATGGGCCACACAATTTTTTTGAAAAAAAAAATTTATTTTTAACAATTTTTTTTTTTTGCTTTCTTTTATAGTTATATATATAAATTATATACCATTTTGAAGGTA
>JABUQX010015202.1:70000-74719 GCA_015478945.1 Trachelipus rathkii
CTTTATCTTTCTTCAAGAAATTCTTTAATTTCCAATCTCTATAGGTGCGCTAGAGCCAGTTGAGTGTACGAATATGAGAAAATCAATCGAATGTTAAAAGGAAAGAAAGACGCCTTCGTCCACCAACGCGGATGGAAAGTGTTCAAAAGTCAATATCCGATCTGGTTAATGAGAACAGAAATGCAATTGATATTGAGAGTCAGAGACTTAACGTATACATCAGGCATGTTGACCACAGAGCTAAAACTGATGAACAGTTTTTAGATATGTATAAAAAACGAACAGATGCTATGGAACAGCAAAATAATTTATTCCAAACGATTTTGTAATCGGTTAGAAATAATAAGCAATCACTCAGTCACATTTAAACTAGATTAGAAAATATAGATTTAGTGCCACTTTTGGTCTTCCATGGGTCAATTTTGGCCCACACTAATTTTTGGTCTTGACCTTTTTTGGACTTGTAATTTTTTGGCAACCTTAAGAACGCATGTAGGTACAACTATACTGTATGTCTTTGCCTAGCCAGCACACATCTACACCTACACACCTACACCCCCCGCTGTCATGACTCACGATTTTCACCGTCCCTTTTCATCTGTTCTTAACTTTACTACCTCAAGCCTTAACGTCTTCACCGCTCCGATGCGAGTTCTATCCGTGTTATAATTCAAAATATATAGACACCGATGGGATACGACCGCTTACCTCTAGGGCAAATTTATGACCTTTAGCCCACACATCCAACGCTATGATTTGAGAGAATATATAATTTAATTTCCAAGTATAGATAAGAATTGAGAATCGATGTTTAATAATTATAATAATAATAATAATAATAATATATATATATATATATATATATATATATATATATATATATATATATATATATATATATATATATATATATATATATATATATATATATATATATATATATATATATAGAGAGAGAGAGAGAGAGAGAGAGAGACAGTTTCGTTTGCGGCCACATTTCGAAGCATTTACACTTTTAGACCTATTTGAGATACCGAAAATTTTATTTGAATCATTTTTATTTGAATTTTAATTATTTTAATTATTTTTATTGTAATTATTTTAATTTGAATTATTTTTATTTTTATTAGGTCTCTCGAGAAGTAGGACGTGGAGCGATATCTTTGAATTCGTGCCGTAAAAACACGTGGAAACCAATGCTATCATTGTTTATCCTCTTTAATATCGAAAATTTTATTTGAATTATTTTAATTATTTTAATTATTTACTTATTGTAATTATTTTTATTATTTTTAATTATTTTTAATTATTTACGTATTGTAATTATTTTTATTTTAATTATTTTTGGTATTAGGTCTCGTCTCGAGAACTAACACGTGGCTTTTTACTAAACATGCTCATGTCCATCTACTTCACCCCTGTTACTATAACTAAAAACAAAATTTATTTATATAAATAATAATATAAAAAATAATATATATATATATATATATATATATATATATATATATATATATATATATATATATATATATATATATATATATATATATATATATTCACCACTACACACACACACACACATTTTCAACGTTAAATTAAATAAATTTATACTTTATACACACAGTTGCCACACCTTGAAGGTTTACTTACACTCACTGATTTCCACACAGCCTCTCCTTTACCCTTGCATTCGCCCTTATTTTATTCACTTCTTCATCCAATTTCACGTAGAATTTATTCAAATCCACCGCTTCCATACAAACACTATTTTCTTTAAATTCTTTCAGTCCTACTAATATACTTTCTCTCTCATTCAACGGAAATTTACACTTTGTATACATCTGATTCATAGTGCTCACATCATTCTCGTTATCCCACCAAAACCCAGAAAATTCATCCACATCACTTTAATTCTCAACAAATATCTTATTCTTACCAACCTTTCGTCTTCTTTTTCTCATAGTTTCCACTAACACCAAGTTAATAATGTATTCCCTAGGTCATAGCTGACCGCAGGACACATAGCAATGCCTCCCCACCAAAGTTCGGCCCCGCACCCGCAGGTGCCACCCGCCGCGCGATGCCCGCAGGCGCAATATTTTCGCGTACCCGCCCGCCGCGTGCGCCCGCAGGCGCAATATTCCTGCGGGAATAGAAAACCATATATACCATAGGTCATTCATTTTTATTTCATGCTTAAACATTTCAAAGAATTTTGTACCCAGTATACTGCCAGGGTCAGTGATTTTTGTTGCATACTTAAACATTTTTGGTAAAAACATTTTCATGAACCCTAAAAACTAACAACTCACATTACAGACATCTTTTTATATTTTTACTTAATACTTTTGATTTATAAATTTAAAAAGTGTATGTAAGAAGAAAAAAAACCAGAGTGTCTGATACATAAACATTTTATTTTATATCTTTTCTATTTACGAAATTTTATTAAAGAACATTAACATTACATACCTTAAAGCAGTAAATCAGTAAATCAATAGAGGTGTTACCTAACACCTAAGGGATTAGTATGCTTTTGTTTTACTGCTTTACTGCTTTAGCTTTCTGTTTTACTGCTTTAACTTTCTGCATATTTATTAAAATTACATACCTTAAACAGTAAATCAATAGAAGGTGTTACATAGCAACAAGGGGTTAGTATGCTTTTGTTTTTACTGCTTTACTGCTTTAACTCATGTTTTACTGCTTTAACTCATATGTTTTACTGCTTTAACTCATATATTTATTAACATTACATACCTTAAAGCAGTAAATCAGTAAAGTAAAAGGTGTTTAGGTAACACCAAAGGGGATTAGTATGCTTTTGTTTTACTGTTTTACTACTTTAACTAATATGTTTTACTGCTTTAACTCACATATTTATTAACATTACATACCTTAAAACGGTAAATCACTGAATCTACATAGCAACAAGGGGTTAATATGCTTTTGTTTTACTGTTTTACTGCTTTAACTCATATGTTTTTACTGCTTTAACTCATACTTTACTTTGCATAACTCATGCCTTTTGCTACTTTTTAACTCATATGTTTACATTAACATTATGTTTTCTTTTATATTTTTTATTTGTTTTATGCTTTTTATTTTTGTTCTTTTATTACTTGCATTATTTTATTTTTATTATTATTTTATTATTATACTTAGTGTTATTTACTTCATGCCTATTATTTAGAACACACATACACACACACACCTTTTACTTAAGCCACTTGCAACGTATAATTTATTAAAAACATTTTATTTTTTATTTTTATTAGTCACTTACTTAATTGTTATTTTGCACTCTATTATTATTATTTACAGGGCACACATACACACACACACACACGCACACCCATACACACACACATTACTTACACATATATAATTTATTAAAACATTTTATGTTTTAATTAACACGTACATTTATATTACTTATTCACTCATGTTATCAAAAATTATTTCAAAGTTTACTAAAACTTCTTGTTACATTGTGTTATCTTTGAACAAAGAATTTATTATTAACTGTTAATACTTTTGTTTATAAATTTTTATAACTATCAAGTTTTAATTTTTTTTGTGTGAATTTTATGAAATTTATTAAAAACATATATTTTATATACCCAAAAGCAATAAATCAGTAAATCAGTAAGGCCAAGCCCCTAGCAGCCTTCTACACCCAAGCTATGCCGTTTTGTTCTATTGACTTACTGCTTTACATCATCTTTAGCCATGTAATAAGTATAAAAATAACAAAAATAAGTTCTTCTCTGCTAATATAACATGTATTTTATTAAATCTTTCGAAGTACTTATTTAACAATGACAATTTTTCACTTACGTTTACTCTACGCTCGATGTTAACTAAAAATGTTTCAATTTTAATAATTCGGTTTCTTTATTATTATTTATTATTATCATATCTTGACAATCCATCACGAAAAAACACAACAACCCACACTCCTTACAGATACGAAACTGTTTCTCTCTGTGAAATGTGTTGAAATAACTACTTTTAGGCCCTATAAATTTAGGGATATTAACTTTTTTGTATCCCGGGGCAGTTGGAGGCTAATTTCAGGATAAAAATATATTTCAAAGCTGACCTTTTTCTGTAAAAATGTTGGTGCAATAACTACATTAGGCTAAATTTAGGATAAGCCTTTTTGTATCACGGATAATTTAAACCCTAATACCAGGTCAAAGAGTAATTCCAAAATAGACAGAATCATTTATTATTATTATAAATATATTTAAAACTGAAACATGCGGATCGGTAAGATCCTTTAAGCAGGTAAGAAATGTTTTCCTTACTTGTGATTGGCCGTCGGGTTCATGCGGTTGTTCCGCATCGGGTCGCGCTTGCGGGCGTTCTTGCGTTTTGCTTCGCGTTATCTACTATAAATCTAGTGAATTAATTATTATCTATTCTAGTGAAATTAATAATTATTTCTCAATGTAAGTATTTATTATAAATATGATATACACTTAGTAAAAAATAAAACACTTTTAATACAAATCAGATAACTTTGTGCACCGCTTAACAGCTAAATGACTATGATTTTAAAATGAGTTTGATTTTAAAATAACACACCTGCACAAATACAAGTTTAAAGAACTTGAAAGTTAATTTTCATCAATCACAGGTAAGGCTCAGGATATGAAAAAGCATGTTTTTACATACCATTTCAAAGGACGATAAAATAATTCTCGACCA
>JABUQX010015203.1:0-51076 GCA_015478945.1 Trachelipus rathkii
TGGTTAATATATAAGAATGTAGAACATAGCTTTCCATACCAAAAAATAGGTAAGAGGAGATTATTATAATCTACCATATGTTTTCGATTTTCTGTATATATATATATATCATATTAATGTAGAAGTATTAATATATATCAGTAGACATATATGGATATCAAATATAATTATTTTTACATATAAATAATATTTGATCTTTAATTATATGATGTGTATATTACTATATATATATATAGTATATATATATATATATAGTCTAATTAATATATATATACTATAAGAGTATATATATATATTTATATGCAAATTAGTTTTTATGATTGTTCAATATAAAATAAAAAAAAGATAACTCAACTTTATATCATCTATAATTAATATATATTATATAGCACTCTGCCTAACCGGCATAGTGTAGTATATAGTGATAATATATAGTAGGATATAGTAATAGTATATAGTATATATAATATAATATATATATATATATAGTATCATATATATATATAGATATATATAATATAATATATATATTATTATTATATAATATGGAGTATTGCGAACACATCGGATCTATAGAAGAGAAAAAGTACCATACCATCCTGCTAGTTTCCCTAATGTTATATATAAATATATCTAGGGAGACAGGGTTAGCAACCTCGGCCTCTTTATTAATGCTTTGGCCAACTCCTGGACCAGCAATTGAATTTTTCGCCCGAGAATCATCCGAAATCTCCTGGAGAACTCTCGAGAAAGATGAGTGTTCGAGGCCAAATGGGAGAAAATGCTAGTTTCTGAAAGGGTACAAACCCTACCGTGGGTGTATATATTACTCAAGGAGCTAAGTCATATGGAGAAGACCATTGCAGCCGAGATAGTAGTTTTTCTTAGAGTGTTCAGGATATCAAAGTTTTCGTGGCCAGATAGGAAGTATGCGTTCGAAACTGAGCAGGTGCGAATAGTCTTAACCTGGGAGACTGGTACTAATATATATAATTATATATATCGATATTCCTATAGCTATATATAGGTATATAATAATAAGTATATATAATATATATATAATATATATAATAACTATCTATAGATATAGATCCGATAGATATACATAATTGAATATTACTATGTACAATTATTATATAGAGATTATTTACTACCATTTAATGGTATCAATAATATAATATATTAATAAGTAATATAATATATATAGTAATACCCCACACCACACTAATATATACCAGGGTATATAGTATATTATATATATAGTAGATATATATATGTATAATATAATTTTATATATTTATATATATAGCATATATTAGTATATATAATATATATATATATATTAATATATATATATATAGTATATATTAATATATATGTAGTAATATAGATGTTAGAGAAATGACGAGTTTTTTGTAAGATTTTATTTATATGATATATATATATATATATTTATATATATATACTCAAGCGGGTAGGCATATATGATATATTATTGATGTGCAGAGATGGTATGGTTAATTTTAAAATGCTAGTTTCAGAGTAAAAATAAATTATCCAATGGTTTTATAAAAACAATAAAAACAATGTGTTTTGCAGTTCTAATATCTCTTTTAAAGCGTTAAAATCAATTTTTAAAAAGAAATATATTTTCATTATATAGTATTTACATCTATTTACATGCAATGTTATTCTTCAGTCTTGTGGACAAAATATTTATTTTGGTTTATTTAAAATCAGTTATTTAAATTAAATATATACTATATAATTATATATAATATAATATAATATATATATATATATATATTATATATATATACTATTATATATATATATATATATATATTATATATATAATATAGTATTATATATATAGTATATAAATATCCATATTAATATATATATATGATATATAATATAAATTATACTATAATATTAATATTTATATATTATATTTATATATTATATATATTATATATATATATTATTATATATATGTATATATATAACTATAATATAATAATATAATTATATATATATAATTATATTCATATATTACTATATATAATATATATATATTAGTATATATTATATATATACGTATATATATTATCATATATACTGTGTATATATATTATATTGTATGCTATATATTATAGGCCATCTTATATAATGATATATATATATATATATTAAGTATAAGTATATATATATATTATTTATATTATATATAATACTATATTTAATATTATATAAATATGTATATATAATAAATTATAGTAGCCTTAAATATATAATATTTAATATACTACTTTAATATTGATATATTATTATTACTGTATTATATAGTATAATAATAATAATAGCTAAGGATAATAATATATTATATTAAAGTATATATATATATATATATTATAATAATAATATTTATATATATAATTATATATATATATATATATATGATATATATATATATAGATATAATATATATATATATATTTTATATATAGATATTACTATATAGATGATATTAATAATATATAATATTAAATATATATAATATATATTATATTAATATATTATATACTATATATATATATATATCTATATATATATATATATAATATAGTGCGCATAGCTAGATATTATATATTAAGTATATTTATTATTACATATCTATATATATATAGTATATATATATATTATATATTATTATATATATATATATATATATATATATTGTATAATTATAGTGTATATATAGTATAAGTCTATATAGCCAATATATGATAATTAGGTAAACACTCATATATTTATGAGTAAGATAATATATATATATTATATATATATATATATATATAATAGTATAAGTATTATTATATATATATTATATATATATATACATCATATATATAATATTTAAATATATATATTATATTGATAGTTATATATATATAATTAGTATTAATATATAATATATTATATTTATATATAATATATATATATAATATATTTATATATATAATATATATCTTAATGATATATTATATTATATATATTATATAATATATATTATATGTATTATTAATTAATATTATATATATAAATAATATATTATTAATATATAATATATATATAATATTAAATATATATAATATCTATATATATATAATAATATACTATAGTTTACTATAGTTTATATATTTTGAAAACATTCTAGTATATATTAAGTCTAATTTATGTATATATATATAGTATAATATATAGTATATAATATTATATATATATATAGTATATATATAAGATTATTTATATATAATATATTACATATATATATAATATATATAGTAATATATATACAATGCATATAATTAGTATATATATATATATATAAATAATATGATATATATCCTATATATTACAATTATATGTAATATATATATTATTACTTTATATATTATATATTATATATATATTATAATATAAGTAAATTATATACCATATATATATATATATTATTTATATATATATATATATATCAATAATATATAATATTTTATATATATATATTATTATACTATTACTATACTATATATATATATAGTATATATATATAATATATATAATATAGATAATATTATATATATATATAATATATAGTATATATAATATAAAATATATATATATAGTATATAAATATATAGTATAAATATATAGCTTTATTAAGGAAGGCTTTGTCACGTTTTTTAATAAATTTTAACTAAATTTTTAGGAGGCTCTGAGCCGGAAAAGAACAAAGGGAAACGAAATACCCCCTGGCTAGCCGACGACGACGTCCTGACCTCTTGATATTTTCGGCGGTCTACACTATTGCGTAGATACCTTTAGTTTTAAATAATTATAAAGGTTAAATTGGATATCTGATAATTTCGATATTAAGTGGAATAAAATTGTATTGGTCATCAGTTCGCATTTAAGGTAATGTGTTATCAAAATATCGAATTGTTTTTTCCGAGAGAATTGATCTGTAGTTATCGAATATTGTTGTTATCCTCATATATTTAAGTATGGTTTCGTTTCGCGAAAACACCGTAGAGTGACTAACTGGCTTTTGACAAAATTTTATCAGTTTAATATAATTTGTCAAAAATGAAATGATTGTGTTTATATAGTTTATACATATGATATATTAGTATTCTATAGCTTATGATCTATACTAGCTATATGACTATACATTACCATGATATAATATTAGATAACAGAGCTGGGCATTCGTTTACGACAAAAAAAGTATTCCCGTTATCGTTACTTCCGTTGCTCGGAAAAGTAGTTTGCGCTTATCGTTATTCCGTTTTCTTGTTGAAAGGAAAAGTACAGCGAAGTAACGAAGTGACGTTACTCCCGTTACTTTTAGCTTTTCAACATGACATTTAATTACGGGTAATGCTTAAGCAATGTTATGGTTGTGTATATTAAAATTATCAACATTATCGATTGATATTAAGAAATACTCATCTGTACAGACGCAGTGCGCACTTAGGACTGAAGTCCCTTTGCCATCTACCAACGATTTAATTGCAGCTGTACGCCAGACCTCTGCCATGCCCACAACTTTCCTACCACACTCCTGCATCATCCGTTCGCTTGTATCATCCACATATATCCTAGAGCTATCTATACTCTGACTACGCATGTTCTCAGCCTGCATTCACCATCCTAACATAACTTCACACCGAGGACTGTCCTTCACATTACAGACCATAACCTTATCTTAGTCTACACTTCCTTCAAACAATCTTCTTTACCACACCCTGCCAAATCCCTCTACTCTATTCCTCTCAACTCTCTTCAGATTCGCCATACAAAACCAAATCCTCCGACAATATAACTAGGAGAGCCATCCTCCATTCTCTCCATTACTCCATCTTCTAACCGTTTAGATTGTGGGATCTGGAGTCTAGAGTCGCGAGCTCGAGGTAATTTTGAAATAGGGTGGAGTCGGGAGTTCGAGAAAATAATTTGAATACGACTCCACAACGCTCTGATGGTTTATACACCAAACCCCTCCATCCCAGAGCTCTAACTTTCTTTCATAACCCCATCCATAATACCATTAGAAATAAACCAAGAAGACCCTATCCAGATCCCCGCCTCACTCCGCGCGATGTAGAGGATTTAAAAGGACAATGTCACTTCTCGCTAACGCCCATGATATTTCTTTACACGTGCACCTTTCAACTATCGTCCATATATACTTTTGATTCCATTCAGAGCCTTACCACCAAATACCATATATCAATCAACACCGGTGCCATAATCACGCTCCGTAATTTAATCCTTTCATGACCGTCCTGTTGCACAATACACAAACAATCTAAACTATACTATGCTTTATGTCTCATTCTCCTCCTCTTATGTCCTGCAATCATGTGTTCTTTCAATGTAAAATATCTCACTATATCCCTCCTTTACCACCTTTTGCTAAAGCCACCTTGTTTCTTCACAATCAGCTCTCCTTCAGTCACATCGACGAACTCTTTCGACGCTAAATAATTAAGTACATATTCCAGGTGGTGTAATCGACCGGAGCTGAGATTTTCAGTGCCGGCGCTGAGGAAGCCGGAACTGAGCCGTAACTCAGATGCAACAAAGTT
Organism: Trachelipus rathkii; assembly: GCA_015478945.1. Classification (NCBI taxonomy): domain Eukaryota; kingdom Metazoa; phylum Arthropoda; class Malacostraca; order Isopoda; family Trachelipodidae; genus Trachelipus; species Trachelipus rathkii. The sequence continues at coordinate 5,655 of JABUQX010015203.1, forward strand.
CCGGTCCGGAACCGGGATATTCAATGAACTTTCCTTTTATATATATAAGGAAATGGTTACAAAAAAGGAAATTTGTATACACTTCAATTAAAATCCTATATACTATATATTATAGTCTAGTATATATAGTAGTATTATATAACTACGTAATAATCACATAATTAATACTATAGATTATATACTATAGGTATTATATATATATAAGTATAACCTATATATATATATATATATATTTATATTAAAAATATAATTAGTGTAAAGTATTTATACCGTATATTATAATAATATACAGGACTATATATTTATATAGACATATATTATAGTAGTATATATACGTAGTATATATACTTAGTGTTATTAGAAGTCGATATAATATATATATATTATACATATTATATAAGAGCAGGGTCAAACAGATAGAATTACGCAGGTAAAATGAAAGTATACTATAGCAAAAGTATATATATATATATATGTATAATGTTATAAGGTGTATATACTGTAATTAATTATGATATAAATATAGTATAGCTAACTTATATAGTAAGGCTAAATATATGTATATCTATAATAGTATATTATATCGAATATAGCGTGGAAATCTATATATTATATATGTTATAGTATACTATAAGTATCCTACGCATAATATCACTTACTAGCTAAGTATTATATTTAACAGATCTTGGATAAAGATTGTTGGGTTCATTAAGTGATTTCTGCAGATTTGGTCATAATAATAAATCCGACCTCACAAAATATATTTTTATTAATGAAGCCACCATTCATATAAAGAGATTTTTAAATTAATTAAGGAATGTTACTAAATCTATAATATAGTGTAAAATAGTACGCACAGAAAAGATATGACATTTTCTACCAAATAAACATTTAGATACAGAGCCCAACCTTCATATCAAACGTATGAAAAGATCACACCGGAAAAGTAATAATTCTGGAAGTCAATAAGATTTAGATATAAACGAGGAGACGCCTTATTTCAAGATTCAATAGAGAGGACCAACCCGAAATTACGATGAAAGATGTCTCAAGCCGTGCAAACAAAGTGATTTTTGAAGAAATTCTCACGCCCTCAAACATTTGGGCAGTATCAATGGCACCCCTAAAATTCACACGACACTCAGAAAAATAAATGAATTTTATGTGCATGAGTAACCGAGCCAGGTTCACGAATCGCTACTGAAGAGTAGCGTTTCCATAGAACTTATCTGCCGATCTTCAACTCAAATATAATCTTGGATTCCTACGTAGAGAAATGATTTTATTCGTAGAGATAGGTTACTCCGTAGGTTAACATTCAATCACAGTAAAGTTAGATCAGCAGTATTCATGAGTTTATATAGAATTCGCCGAAATCAGATACTCAGTCGCCTACACGATATATGGATTCAGCCATAAATCATTCAAACGATCCATTTATTCTTTAACCTATACTTCACTGGCTTTATACCCAGCGAGTTGTTTAAAAATTGGACTGTCTTTGTAACTGCATTTGGCAAATTGATATGAATTTATCTAATAATAAGTATATCAGAGGGTATATTAATATAATTAGTATTATATATAGAGTATTTATATTAATAGTCATAGATATATATTATTATAGTAAAGTAGTATATATATTATATCTATATATATATATAAATATTATATTAGTAAGTTAGAAATTAAGATATTATCTGCTGCTTGGTTATATATACTAATAACAATATTGTATTAATCTATATATCAACTTTATATATATACTATATATATAATATATTATATATATATATTATATAGTAATATACAGTTTATTATTATATAATATATAATATACTATATATATAGCTAATAACTAATATTAACTATATAATATATACATATACTAGTAGAGTAGATTAGAAAATACGGTGCGAATCGCGGCAACTTTTGGATTCGAAATCCGATATCCGAAATTCCTCGGTGTGTTGTCTGAATGTTTCGATATCGCGGAATCTCGAACTCCGAATCGCAAGCACCTTCGGAGCTTTCGAATCCGAATCCGAATCCCGTGTGCTGTGAAAATTCTCGAATACCGATATCTGCACAATCCGAATTCATGTAACAAAGCTTGAGAAGTCCGAATCCGAATCCGAATGCCGGATTCGAAATCCGATCCGGATTCGAATCCTATCCATACATGCATTTTTACAACAATTAAACTTACAACCAAGTCCAATAATGTTGGACGTAATTCGTCTCGTTCAATCAATGTATGAGCATAGTGATAAAGTACACAATTGTTTTTTTTTATTTTTCATCATTTCTTTTTTGTGACATCTTCGGGCCCGTGCAATTAAAATCGCATATCAGGATTTTTCCAGTGTTGTACAATTAAATAATTTCTATTAATTAAATGATAACTTATCTCTAAAGTAGGTTTTAATGAATCATAGGGTAATATTACTTAGTATATATATAGATATATAATATCATGTATAGTCATAGGATCCTATACGAATAATCACTGCGGCCGTAGTGTTGAGCGATAGTATATAGGGTGATCCTTTAAGAGTATAGTAGGTAGTTCATTATAATAGTATCAGTATAGTACAGATGTCTCAGTAGATATGCTATAGTAGGTTCATAAGTAACGTAATAATATAGTATTATAACTAGCATGAGATGGCGTATTCGTTACATGAAATTTGGTTAGGCGTTTACCGGTTATTCGGTTACCTCTGACAGAAAGGGGGTAGCGTTATCGTACAGGGTGCGGGCTACGAGTGTTTAGAAATTCTTTGAAGCGTTACCTGGTTACTGGCCGGTTACAATTGTAACGCCGTTTACAGTGTGAAGCGGCGTTTAGCTGCGTTCGGGTCAGTTTTCGGGTGGTGTCTTTCAAATTTAATACTTTAAGACAGTTTGGTTACCAGGTATGTCGTGTTATTATAGTTACTGCTTTGAAACAATATTTTTTTTAGAACTCATTCTTGATGCGAGTGATGAGAACTAATCCAGTAGGGTGGTTATATGAAACTTTGATATGTATAAGAAAATTGAAATTTACATTATCTATCATCCTGGACCAATAAATTAAAAATATCTATAGCAATTTTAATTAATCGAGTTCATCTGAATTTTAGTTTTAGTCATGTAAATCTTGATGTGCAGATAAATATAGAGAGTTTATGGTAATTTTCAGCGATACATGAATATTTATCCATATTTAAAACATTTTATTAATATAGGTTGATATCATAAACGTAGAAGATTATCTGAATTGTGCGTCACTTTGACCCCTAGCTCGCCATCTTGCTTTCAACATTGAATTGTTCGATATTAATATGTATGAAATTATGTAAGGATGGTAGGATAGTTTAATATTAATAATGAGTACTAGAAGTTAAACTTACAAAACAAATTCTTCTTACCTTTACAGCTGAATATTATAATAAACCAAGTGAATGTTTTCTTCTTTTTTTATTAGGGATCGATGCTAGTTTAAACATAGTTAATTCACTTAATAATAAATGATAATAAATATTCAGGTAACATAAATTTTACATAATAAAATGTAAAAAAAAAGACAATAAGGATTTTACTTATAGTAAAAATTAATAGACATTACCTAAATGATGAAGAATTACCTTTAAAGAAAATGACTAGCGGTTGCAAAACAGTTATCAGACTAGCTTGGGATCTCTTGGAGAGTGAATTGACCCGCCAAAGCTGACCCTGTCTACAGGCCGATGAAGGGTAGTGGAGGTATTCGTAGGCCAAAAGATTTTTTAACACGAGGGATACCCTATTACTGACTTCTAGCGTGATCTGTCCTTTATCCGTAAGGTACGGTTTAAGCACTTGCCTATCTTCTAGTTCAAGCTTTATTTTATGAACGCGGGTAATGTAGGAGTACAAAGCTCTCCGTTGTCAAAAACAGTCTCTGACGTGCTGACCTTGCAGCCAATATCCAGTTACCTGTCTTACGGCTCTTGAGATGTCCCTTGCTTGGAACTTTATTTCTCCACAGCCACGATCGTAGCATTCTGACTACGTTTTCCTATTTCCTTGGTACTTAATAGGGGTCTTTTATTGGCGAGCTAGTTTGATTTTTTGGGTGGTTTTGGATAAGAAACTAAGATGCCAGAACTGCAAGTGTCTGGCCGAGCTATGCAAATTAAGAAACTCCCGAAATCTGATTCCGTAAACCTGAAGCTAAATGCTCCGTAAGAAAAGAAAAAACATGTCTAAGTAGAAGTATTTAAGCGGCTCAAATGATCTTTTCAAGTCACTAGCAATAATTCGGATCACGTCAAAGTTCCTAAAAATAGCTCTTTATGCACCCCTGTACTATCTAATTCAACTCAGCAATTGGCTTGAAGATATCTAAGACTTGTACTCTTAAGAAATTCAACTTCAATCGTCTTGATAAGCACGGGAGCTGCAATGCAGTCATCAAATATTTACTTTTTATGCTGTATATTAGAAAGAAGAACGTCTGTCGTACAGGCTGTTCCATCTTGTTGGACATTGCAGTCTTAACTGACATTGAAATATAGTTGTTAATGTGCTTCCACGAGATTTAGGACGTCCAGATAAATTCCAAAGAGCTGAACACTTGCCAAATACACTGTGGTAAAGTTTAGAAAAAAGCACCTTTAAGCGCAAGTTCTCGCATCAGTAGTAACAAGTAAACGTAAGATGTGAGAGGCGCACCTTAAGAATTGAGTCGGAAGAGGTGTGTCGATTAAATAAATCTTTCGTCCAACTTCCGCAAACAAGAATTGTAAACAACTCACCCGCACATTCTTCCATTTTGGCTCGTCGTGAGCTATATTATTAATATAATATGATATATATATATATATATATATATATATAATATATATATATTATATATAAATATATTATATATATATATATTATATATAGTTATATATATATATAGTATAATATCTATATATATTAAAATACTTTCATTAATGTAAAATATTTTAGTTTTAAATTTTTCTATTTCTACTTGAAGTTAATTCACCTTAATATACAAAAAAAATATAATAATATATATATGATATACCACTATATATATATATATATTATATATATAACTATATTATATATATATATACTATATATAGTATAATTATATATATATATATTATATATATATATACTATATGCATATATAAGGATAGTATATAACATTAGAATAATTATATGATAGTCAATTAAAGAGAAGGCGAGCTTGAGAGTCACTTTCGAGTGATGAGGCACGGAAAAAATCAATTGATAGTCGTGTTGCAATGATTGTTTCACTTGATTGTTTTCTGCTCCAAACAATCATGATGTTGTTGCCTTTTTGTTAGCTTTTTTGCGTTGTCGTTCTATATATGATCGTCGTTTAAGTTTTAGTTTTGGAATAGTTTAAGTGATTTGAACTCAATACGAAAAACTAAAATTAGAATAAGAAATATCAAGTAGCAGGCTACTGCTGCCTTTTCAATATTTACACTATATAATACATGTCAACAAAAGATGCATGTTTCCATCATCGGTTTTCATTTCTGATGTATATATTTTTCACTTATTTACAATTTTATAATAATTTGAAATATTTTGTCTCCCATTGTGTCCATACAACTATTAAGCCCTATTTAAGATTTTGAACCCAGATATAAGGCCTAGGGTTAAAAAAAATAAAAAGAGTTTGTTTACAAATTATAGTTCGCGTGACATATGTTATACAAAAATCCAGAAAATCAAAATTGATTTTTTTTCTCAATAAATCCAAAAAATCCCAAACCCTGCTCGAGAGAGAGTAAAAAAAATGAAGAAGGTAAAAAAGTCAAAAGAGAATCATCATGATGTTTTTGTTGATGTTACATAAACGAGACCATCGAGAGTCGAAAAAGAATTCAAGTTGTCTGTCGTTCATATCGGAGTTGATAGTGGGTGTGGCGCGCGTGCTGCATCGCCGTTGATGGTAGGTGAATATTAGTATATAAACGGAAATAAATAAAATTTAATGAGACTAATGCACCTAAACCTCCTAACCTACCAGTCGCACACGTAACATGTCAAGAAGCCGCGCTAACATAATGAACAGCCTGTTTTCGTGCCAATAGTAGAATTTTCTCCAGTAGTAGTATTATATATAAGTAGGGTATATATATATGATCTATGTAATATTAAACTATAATATGTTCGGTAATATAAATATGTGATGAAATGATTATATTAGTATTATAATAGCTATTATACTATATATAATTATATATAACTTAAATATATAGTATATTTTAAAAATCGTGGAACAAACTAAAAGTTCGCTTCCATAAGAAATAAAAAATAAATGTTAACACTACATGGAGTTTCCCGTGTTAGTAGCGAAAGTGTAAACGGTAACGGAAAAAAATCCGTTAGCAATATTTTTTAAAAAGGGTAGCGTTACAGTTTATTAAAATCGTTTGAAGCGTTACCGTTACTACGTTACAATTGTAAGCCCACGTAATTCCGTTACAGTGTAACGCGGTTACTGCACACCTCGTGCATATGATAGTACTAAGAATATATATCGTATATATAATAGAATGTATACATTATATATTTATATTATAATATATTATTATATATATACTATATATAAATATATTATATATTATATATATATATATATATCTCTGATATATATATATATATATATATAATATACTTATATATTATCATTAAATTTAATTTCTAGTTTAAGGCTTTCACTGCTATATTGTAACACAAAGTGAGGAAGAAAATAGTCTTTTTTGTAATTTTTTTGAAAAGTTAATTAACTAAATATTGCCATTTATTAACTATTTCATCGATGTCTCTAACATTCCCTAATTACAAATATTAAAATAGTAATTTTTTTTTTAAAAGGGGGAGGTGCATGACTACGTCTTATTAAGGCCATGCCCTGATGCTTTTATGCGCGCCCTCCCTGAAATGATATGACGAGTAAATTTAGACGATTCTCTAGCCGATTATATTGACCCTATCAACACCAAACTACTTTTTTTTTTTTTTGCCTCTAAAATTTTGTTTTTTCTGGTGCTTTCTATGTCTTAGTCATTCTTTTCAGAAGTTTCAATTTTTCCAAAACCCATGTTTTTGATATTTTTTCGTATCGAAACTCCTAGAATTTTTTTTCGAAATTACTTCCAAAACTGAAATTAGATGCAGATAGATAGTTTTCATTACCATACAAAAGTCATCACACCCAGTGTACATTGTATCATTGCATGTTTCAGCATACTGTCCATTTCAAATTCAACTTTTGTTTTGTTTGGATTTTAAATGGAAAATTTCTTTTCATGTTCGGGCGAAGTGGCTATGAATTCGTATCAGGGGCATATTGATAGTCAGGGTGAGAGATGCACAATTTTTTACTTAGATATATTTCTTTGTGTATATTTCATATAGGGAAATAGTTCTTCCTCGTCAAAAAAATTTTTTTGAAATTTTTTAATACTATTTTCTTTTGAATATAAAAAAAGTTAGTCTTAAGAATAAAACTGATGCATTTCTTGCATAACGACAATGGATTTAATATATATTTTTTTTTTTTATATATATTGAGGGTACAATTAGATGAAAAAAAAGGGGCCGAAGAGATTGGCGACTTGTTTCAAACATATTGAATTTTTTGAAAAAGTGATAATATGGATATTTTTTTGTTTTCCTACTCATCGCGATCACACTTCAAATTTTTCAGGGTGTTGAATAATCGGAATGCGCAATGCATCTTTTTTACTTAAATAAATTTTATTGTTAATATTAAAAAAATAACAATTTTTTTAAAGAAATTTCAAAAATGTTGTTTTATAGAATTTTCTTCATAGAATAAATCCAAAACTCATGTATAGGTGAAAGAACTTATGCTAAGTAATACATGTGCACTCTCTTGACTACATATAGCCCTGAAAAGTTCATCACTTCGCCCGAAACAGGAAAAAAGTTATCGCAATTTTTTTATTTTTAAAATCCAAGAAAAGTTGGTTTATAAGTGGATAGCTTGAGCACAAAACTGCAAAAAATCGAAAAGTACTTCCGTACTTTTGTAGGTAATCGGACCCATCCTGCATATTTTAAGTTTTGAAGTCATTTCGAAAAATCCTGGGAGTTGATACGAAAAAATGTCAAAAAACATGGGTTTTGAAAAATTGTAAAATTCTGAAAAGAATGACTACAACACAGAAAAACACCAAGAAAATCAACGTTTTAGAAGGCAAATAAAGCTTACGAGTTGGTGTCTTGATAGCGTCAAAAAGCGACTAGATAATTTCCGAATGTGAAAGACTGTCCATTTTCTAGGTGGGTGTGTCTGATAAATTTGGGAGACAAGAGCCCATATTGAAACCCTGTCATTATTAAACATGTTGCTCTATATAATTAATCGTCTTGTTCCAATGTTTTCAGGAGTAACTCTATTTCCCTATGGCGTTACTGAGTTAAGGCCAATAATTGACTCAGAAATAGCTGCACTTGTATTGGCTATCTACGCAGCACTCCTGATGATTGGCTCTAAATGTGATACCAATTTTAATATGATCTAAAATTTTTTCGAGTTTTTTATTCATTCATTATTTGATGATTTGTTTGACATCCTGTTGAAATCTAGAAAATAGACCGACAATCGCATCCGGGATTCGGAATCGAGAGCTCCGAATCTCGAATACCGTATGTGTAAATATTTGTATCGAATCCGAAATCCCGATATGCCGGCTCCAGCACCTTGGATTCGAATCCGAACCGAATCCGTGTGTGTGGAAAGGTTCGCAACTCGAATCCGAATCCGAACCAAGCACCATTCGGATTTGCATCCGAATCCGAATTTCCGGATTTCGAGACTCGAATCCGGATTCGAAATCCGAATGTCCGATTCGATTTCAGCCAACATCTAGGAATTATCATTAATTTATATATATATATATATATATATATTATATATAATTATATATAATAATAATAATATATATATATATATATTAATATTATATATTAGTATATTATATTATATATATTTATATATACTATATATATATATATTATTATATACTATGTATTATATATATAGTATTATATATAATATATATATTATATAATATATAATATATATATATATATATTATATATATATATAATAATATATATTATATATATATATTATATATTATATTTATATAATATATATAATATAATATATAATATATATAATATATATAATATAAAATTATTATATTATTTATATAATATTATATAAGATATATATAATATATAATATATATATAATATATATATATCATATATATATATAAAAATATTATATATATATATATATATATATATATATTATATCATATATATGATATATGTACTATATATTTATAATTTGGAAATTAAATTTGGATTTAATGAGAATATCTTAATAATCCTATATTTTGAGTATTTGAGTAAACGCTTTATGTTAAAAAAGATACTGTAGGTGATCGTACCACACGTGTACTGAATGCTATAATCATGGCTTATTATATTTTCTGTTAAAAATTGGGTTATGTAAAGATAAAATCCTTCCAGAAAATTTTTCCTCAGAATAGGTTAGTAATTCCGGCTTTCGGCGCGGAATTTTTCGAAAATCGGACGGAAACGGCACCGGAAAAAAAATGTCAACATTCCGGCCGGAATTCCCGTGTCCCAGCCTCTAGTAAGTATATCTTTCCACACGACCTTGATAACTTAATGTTCCCTATAAATTCCTACAGTACCTCTTATCTCAGTTACCCCTTATGTCAATTAAGGGTATAATTACTGCTCGTCCTCCAATCCCTCGGAATCCATATGCTCTCCAATAAACCATTTTGTTGACACAACTTCCACATCCAGATCAACACCCCGAACTCGCCCGTTCTTGATCATTTCACGCGGTAATTTCATCTATGGCCTGCAAGATTACCCATCCCTTCGAATTTGCTCGCTTACACATTACCTATCCTTAGCGTTAATTGACTCATGCGCCAAAATACCTATTTCTTGCGAACCAATCAACAACCCACACCACATTCATCTATCACCTCTCGTCATTACTGCTTAATGTTTATGCAGATTTTTTGCAAGGCTCCCCCCACCTAAACACCATTCTCTTTCATTACGAAAGCACCATCCCTAGTCATTATTCATCGCAAATTCCCTTTATTTTTTATATATATATATATATATATATATATATATATAAATAAAAATATCTTTTTACAATTTGTCCCAAAGATAACTTATCATTTCTCTAAATATAGTTTGCTGTTATTTTTATGTGAGTAGCCACATGAAAAAGGGGGAAAAAAACGAATAATCAATTCCTCTTGTGTATTCGGCTTGTTTGGTTAACGTTCGTTTCCAATCATCTTCATAAATCATAATGTAACGGAGACAAGTCCAAAGATTGGGACACCGTGTAGATCAGTGAATAGGATCAGTCTATGAAACACCATGAATTCATTGTCTGTGATATTTTAACTTACATTTAATTGACTCTATCACAAATGAATGTTGCTATATCGGTGATTCCCGCTCTATCCCTGACAAATTTTCCAGCTCTTTCTACCAACATATAAATTTCAGTTTTACAGAGTTATCCCTCCACCTAATGACTGTTTTCTGAATTATTCTACACTCACTCCTATGCGATACCTCCTTATATACCTCATTTATTGATTATTAATCTCACAACATTGCTTTTATCAGCTTCGCAGGTCTCAGAACTGAATTACTCAACATCCCTCTTCCAGAAAATTCCGCTTTCCTAACTATTTTTTCTCCGGTTCAACGGCCACAATGCAAACGGTAGTAAAGTCCCCATTCATACAAATGACTCTAACCACATTACACTTGGAGTGTCCGTCTATAGGCTGTTCATTGCACTGTTCCAAAGGTTCCTCGATCTAACAGAAAACCGTATGTGGGTGCCATACCAACTCCTAAGGGACGTATACCGGAGAAGATATACGCGGTTCTCTCAACTTGGTTCAAGGCTTAGGACAAAACGTAAAAAATCCTGAATTTAAGACGTGCTTACGCAAAATGTAGACAACCAATTATGTAGAATACATGTATCATATATATGGAGTTGTAGTAATAGGTACCCTAGTATGATGATATTATTAATAGAATTGTATAAATTGAAATTAGTGTCGAGTTCTTTACTAGAATTCAAATTAATATATATTATATTACTATATATATAAGATAACTAGCTGTTTATATGTTAATAAATACTTCAGGTTAGAAAATCTTTTGAATCTTGTCACATTACTACATTTGCAAGATATAATCAGGCACCAATAGAATTTATAAATATCCAAGGGGTAGAGTTATTATTCTAATCGACCTTTATTATTTTCAATATAAAAGTCAATCCACAGTAGCAACTTAGAAATGACGAATAAGAGCATACGAATATGGTTGGTAAAAAAAAAACAGATCGATATTTTAATTGTTGGAAAGCCCAATCCATCAAAATTGATACTACCCGAACCCATTTTAAAACCTTACCATAGGAAGCCTAAATAAAGACCTAACTTGTTGAGGGCCAAGCTTCACTTTTTCATTGGGGGAGCTCAAACCATATGAGTTCAGGTTTAAAATTTCTCCGAAATAGGGCTGGTCTTCCAGACCTTAAACATTTCGGTCTGGACCGAACCTTAAAAATCATGACCTTGAACACGTCAGCCGTTGAACAAACCCGATTTGTTGCAAATGTTTTTGCTTTTGGCAACATTTAATTGCAACTTCAGGCTTGCCAGGTTTTGGGACTGCCAATTTTGTGCCCCTCTTTGACTACTCCTCTTTCCTCTTCCTCCTCTCTTTCCACGCTCTTTACTACTATTCTACCTACTAATTCCTCCTTCACTACTACTGACAAACCTAAACTAACCTATACAAACAATAAACTTAGAAACTATTTCACTCATAATCAACTTAACTACTACTAGCATACTCATTAAAAGTCAATATATGTAAAATAATATAATCCCAATAACTATTATAATAAATAATAATAATAATTTTAATAGTTAATAATAATAATAATAATCAATAATGAGATTAATAAAATAATTAATGTCGCTCTCAGGAAAAAATTTTAAGGACGACTGCATACGGCAAACAGATAAATAGTTATATAAACATTAATACATGCCGGATCTAAATTATCATAAATGGTCCAATAGCTCACCACTGGTTAAGCCACGGACTAATCACGTGAGTGGGGTAAAACATGCATAGTACGGGGCAGGGACGTTTTCAAAACAACCTTTTCCGAAATACTTGCCAAGGATGGCTATTTGGAGTGCGACCATATATAATTTAAAACTAAAACGTATTATTGTTTATTTTAAGAAGCATAAACTATAAAGAATGAAGAGTGATGCCATAAGGTCTAATCCGGGATATAGTATTATATAGGATATATTATATATATAAGTATATGTTATATTATATTTATTATATATATATATATAATATATTTAATATGATAACCTTCAATACTAATAATAATATGCTCTTCTTAGCTCTCAAGGTGTTGTGTTTTTCACCGCGCGGTGAGAAACAACAACATGCAGGAAGAAATTCACAACACATACTAATTATACAAAGGGACGTTAGAGCGGCCAATATTCTTTGATCCCAATACGGATCCTTGTTTTGTTGCTGGACTCATATTGGTTATCAAATTCGTTTCTAATCAACCGGGAGAATTTCAAGCGCCCCCGGGCCGCACCTATTTACCTAATGTCACAACGTCTTGAAAGGCAGGCGCGCTCGAGTTACCGCAAGCCTTGTATTGACAAAGGAACTTTTTTTTCACGTTGGCTGCTCGAGAATTGCAAATGTAAATATAAAAATTTTAAAAAAATTTTTAAATATGCTCAACAGCAAGCGTTAGACAGAGAAGAAATTAATTAATGACTGTTTTACTCTCAATCACATTTATATCTGACAATCAAAATTTTCTTTTATTATTTATATTTTAGCATAGGCGCCTGGGGAACAAGGCTAACCAAAACTAATAATCAAGTCATGTTAATAAATTTAGTTAACATATTATACTTAAATTAATTTTCACTATAAAATAAATATGTAGGTTACTATACTATTTATATATGGATATATATGTATATATAATATATAATATTATTTTTATATATATAGTATAAATGAAGTAGAATGATAGTATGTATATTTATTATATATATAAAAATAGTTAATATATATTATTATATAATCATATCTATATTATAATTCATGGTTCACACAATTTATATAGCGGACTTATATAGCTATATAAATAATCAGGTATAACGCTCTTATACTAATATATCATATATGATATAACTTTATATATTATTCATTACCAGCTGCAATAAGTTTTATACATTTGGTTTTAAACGTCACACAGGGTCTTATATTTTGTTTTAACACAACCAAAAAAATCTTATTTGTCTCTTTTAATTGTTTTAATTTTAAATTATTTTTTCATTTTGTTTTTTAATAAAAAGTATTTAAAAAAGTTTACTTAAGAGAGTGCAATCATATCACTGATCAAGGTAAAGTGTTTTCATATAGTAAAAAATGGAAGAAAACATTAGTAACTCAAACCATACTCACAACTTAATAATAACTCTCTAAAATCTTATTTCTTAGCCATTCCATGTTTTAATGTAATGTTGTTAAATACGTAAATAAACAATTTTAAGCAGATTAAACGGCTTCCAAGTACTCTATTTATATCTGATGATGGGCCCGGAATATGCGATCAAAGGCACATATTATCGTTTCCCGGGAAACTTTTAATTAATGTCACCAAAAAACATATTAACCGCCCGCACCAAACTTATAAGGTTAATAGTTTTTTCATAATTTTTGAAATTGGAGTTGTGTTAATTTATGTAAGCCTTCAATTAACACGCTCAAAGATGTTCTTATATATAAGTAAATTATTATAATATTTGCTACTGACCATATTTATCCTATTTATATATATATATTTTATCTATTATATATTACTTAAATACTTTAGGGTTTATATATATTGGTATTCTAGATAGTAACCACGGGCATGACTAACATCATATATATCTAATAAATAATAATTATATTATAATATATATTATAATATATTATATATCGTAATATATATATACTAAATACTTAAATTCAGGTACTTGATGTTTAGTGTTTATAATTTCCTTTTTAAATTTAGGTTTTAGCGTACAAACATTTTTATCCTCGATTTTTTCATCTTATTTTTGTTTTTTCTTTGGCTTTGTTTTGGGTCTGTTTGTTTTTGGTCCTGTTATTTTTGTTTTTGCTGTGGGCTTGTTGTGTGCGTGTAGTTGATGGGCAAATAATTGCAAAGGAAGCGCTGTTTTGAACTCCCTAATCTGACTTTATCAACATCCAGCGGCTTAAACTCAAACTTTGGCCTCTGGGTGGAATCTCTACCATCTATAAACTCTATTTCCACCTAACCTAAATTTGCCTCTTGTCTGAGAAACTCAGATGGCTAAAGAATTTCTATCCTCTGGAACCCATTTAACGTATGCTTCAACTACAATCTTTATTTATTTTATTATCCGTCGAATTTAAGAGTATGTGCCTATGTAAATAAACACTCCTATAAACACGAATAACTCGAGATACTCGAATTTCTAAATAAATGAATAATGTTTGCTTTAAAAATCTTTCTTACCTTCTCTCCTACAATAATCTTGTGCTTCTCTTTCGGTTCTCCCCTAACAGAACCGATTTTTCAATACATTTTTGAATACTTAACTACTACTTCTCAGAAGACTGTTATATCTTCTCATCCAAATACTGAAGGTCCTCTTTTAGGGGATTTCAATTACACAACACAGAATGGTTTGGGTCCTCTTATCATACTGATTTAGGTGGGGAGGAGGCCGACTCATTCAGACAGATTCCCAACGATCTGGAGTATTACTATAATTTTAGAACCAGACACCATTCCGGAATCGTCCTCTACCAATTCTTGACACACTTGACCTACCCACTGTTTTCACCAACTAGTCCTTCTGTCTTTAAATACACCACTTTCGCTCCTATCGGTAAATCTGACCAAACCTTATATTCTTAATTTTAATACTTTCTTCTCCAACATCTCCATCCTAACATGCCCCACGCGTTAATTTTTTCTGGCACTTTGATCAGGGCCGATTGGGGTGGGCTTGCGTTGCTTCTACGCTAACTATAATTGGATGACTGCTTGTCTCTGGTGACGCTTCGACTTCTGGAACGATAAGGTGGGAGCTGTAATCATTTATGGGATAAGCAGGTTCAATTCTTCTTCGACTAAATCTTCTCTCTTCATAATCCATGGTCGATCGTGCTTGTTCTTGGCCATTCAGGCTAGAGACAGCTCGTATCGGGAGTGGAAATATTCTCGTTCTCCTATCATCTTGCTAGTTTTCATTCTGCTAGAAATCGTGCAGGGATACTCTCGCGAGCAAAGCGGGCTTTTCACTCAACGTAAAGTGCGCTACCTCCTTGGTTCTCCTACTGACAAATCTTCTGGCCTCTTGTCCCAAAACATCTCTAACAACTTATGTAATTCTGTCTTTCCTCCTCTTATTCGCTCTGATGGTTCTGTTGCTAATTCTCCAACTGAAAAGGTCCAATCTCTTCGGCCTCCATTTTCCTCTACTCAACCTGGACGATTCTGGCATTCCTCCTCCTTCTGCCTCTCAGGGTGTCCTAGTGCCTTTTGCTGTGATTACTTTCGATGGGTGCATGGGCTCCTGAAATCTGTGAACGTCAGAAAGGCGGGGTGGCCCGGATGACATTCCTCCCGGAGTTTGAGGGAGTGTGCTTTCCGTTGCTATCCCGGGCTAATCTCTAATCTATATTCTCTATGTCTCAATACTAACCTTTCCCTCAGTGTTGGAAGCAACCACAAGTCCAACCTATTCCGAAAAAGGAGGCAAGCCTCTGATCCTTCTAACTAATCGCCCTATAGCTCTTACTTGTATTCTTTCTAAGGTCTTTGAAACTTTTCTACTCTCACTTCTTAGATCATCTGGAATCTCATTCACTTCTTTCCGATCGCCAGTACGGCTTTCGGCGCTCGAGGTCTACTGGCGATATACTTTCTTATCTTACTGATTTATGGTTTTCCGCCCTTAGGAACTACGGGGAGACTTGCGTGTGACGCTGACATATCCAAAGATTTGACCGGGTATGGCACGCGTCACTGCTACTCCAAGCCTGCCTCCTATTGGGTTTCCTCTTACTCTTTGCTTACTTATGTCCTTTCCCCACCACCTCTGTTCTGCTAATCGGCTGTTGTTGAATGGGGTGACTTTCTTCTTCCTTTTCTGTCAACAGTGGTGTTCCTCAGGGTTTTCTGTCTTATCTCCTATTTAATTCCTACTTTTCATTAAATGATCTTCTCACCTCCACATCTAACTCTATTCACTCATATGCCGAGACTCGACCCTTCATTCTTCAACTCATTTCAATTCTGTTCCTTCTTTTAATTCTAAATAGACTCCCGTCTTACATCTTTCCGATTCTATTTCCGCTGATCTGGATAGAATTTCGGGTGGGGTCGTCTAACCTTGTGAAATTCAATTCTTTAAAAACTCAACTTCTACAATTTTCCCTCTCTAAGACCCTTCCAACTTTTCCTATCTCTTTCGACGTTCTCTTCGTCTCCCTGGTCGACAATATAAACCATCCTGGCCTTAACATCAAACAAAAAATGTTCTTGGGAAACCTCACATCACAACGGTTGCTAAAGGCGGCCTCAAAGTGGTAGTTTTGTTTAGACTGCGAGACTTTTTTTTCCTCTTCACAGTTACTCCAGTTATACAAGGGCCTCATCCGCCTTGTATTATGGGTACTGCTCTCATATCTGGGGGGGGGGCTCAGGTTTCCCCTCCGGCTTTTGGATAGGGTCCGAGTCAAAGGCAAAAAAAGACTTTCAACTGTCCTGTTCTTTCTAGTTCACCTTGACCCTCTATCTTTGCGGCGGCGATGTTGGTGCTTTATTCTTTTCTATAGGTACCCGTAGCGCAAGTGCTCGAGGGAACTTTCCACTCGCGTGCCACCTACTTTAAAAGAGCCTCGTAGCACAAGGGTGCTGTGTCGGCACATGAGTTTTGTGTTGATATCAGCACCTCCAGAACTAGTTCGCTGCGGTGCCTCCTTCTTTCCTGCCAACTCTCTCTGTTCTGTGGAAATTCTCTTCCATCTTCCTGTTTCCTACTCAATTTATCTCCGCTCACTTTAAAACCCGCGTCTGTTCTCATCTGCGTAATTTTGGTGTGCAGTTGAAAATTTTTGTTGATTTTAACACCCCTCCCTTTAATAGGGCCTTTGCCGTGAGCGGTAAGAGATAGATAACCGTAAATATTATATATATATATATAAATTATAAAATTTAAAATTTATTAAATATATATATATAATAGTATATATATATATATATATATAATATATATAAATAAATAATATATAAACAGTGGCGATTTAGGGGGGGGGCGAGGGGGCCATGGCCCCCCCCGAAATTTCTAGCACTAAAATTTTTAGGTATATACCCTCCGTTAATAATATAATAGTGCAGAAGTTAAATTAATTTTATATAATTCGTCGCTGTTTGGAACAAATTTCATAAGTCCATTAGTTAAAACTAAACTTCAAGCCATCAGAGAAAATGTACATTAGAATTTAAAAGCTGATTTTTGAAGAATGGGGTAAGTGTATCTGAATCTGAACTGAGTATAAATTGCTGTACCAAGAAATTAACAAATTCCAAAAATCAGACCCAACATTCCAACTTCCGAAAACCACATACCATTTTATAACCAATTTTTGGATGATTTAATATCAAGATTAGAGGAGAGAGGTTTTTTTAAATTTTCCTTGCAATTTGTCATACGGAACGGGTGTAATGTGCCATATGAGAAGATAAAGATTGTGTAATATTTTACAAGGAAGATCTCGAAGCCCAAATGAAAGATTTAGGTAAAAGCAGAAATGGGATTTTATGGAAGTTGAAATGGCATCAACAGCACAGGTCCCAAAAACCGCAATAAGATGGACTAGTTTCCTTGTCGCAGTAACATTTCCAAATATTTACATTTGTTGCAAATACTTACAATTTTACCCGTTTTGAATGCTTCCGTAGAAAGAAGCTGAAAACCTACTTAAGAATACTATAGGAGATGAAAGACTTATTTGACTTGCCCTCCTCTACGTACAATTGAATAATTAAAATAAAAATTGAAAGATGTTATCTCTAGACTTCTCTCACTCTCACGTCAGGCAATTCAATTTAACAATTTTAGGTAAGATGATTTTTAGGTAATTCATATAAATTCTTCCCCCATTTTTTTTCTTAGGAAATTAATATTTTGTCCATCCCACTTTATATATATATCTATATATATATATATATTATATTATCTATATATATTATATAATATATATTAATATATATATATATATTATATAAATATATATATATAATATTTATATATATATTATATATATATATTTATTATATATATATATATATATATATATATATATATATATATATATATTATATATATATATATATATAATATAGTATATATATATATATATATATATATTATATATATATATATATTCTATATATATATTAGTATTATTATATATATATAAAGAACGATTTTTGTTTGGCCCCCCCGAAAAAAATTTCTTGGATAAGCCACTGTATATATATATATATATATATATATATATTATATATTTTTCTTTTTTCTTCTTTTCTTTTTCCTCTCCAAGGAAGGATTCTTCATCCTGTCAGCCGCGCAAGCGTCTTTCTCCAGACATCCCTCTCCTGCATTATTCCTCTTCTCTTTAGCACTCTCATTTTGGTAGCTATATCTATAATATATATATATTATATATATTATATATATATATATATATATATATATATATATATATATATATATATATTATATATAATATATAATATATATATATATATTAATACTAATCTTACAATTACGCTCCTCACATCTTGACAATCCCACACGGAATGTTCGAAATTAAGAAAAATTCTGCATGAACTATGTGCACGTATGAATTAACAGTCTAACATATGAAAAAACAACCAAACAACGTTTTAGAGGGCAAAAAAAGCTAACAGTTTGTTGATTTGTGATTAAGTGTACAATAAATACTTAGCTGTATAAATTTCTAGAATTTTTATGTCCATTTTAGGGGGGAGTATGATAATGTGGTCTCAGGCCTCATTCAACCGAGCCATAAAAATTTGAGGAGCCCTCGAATCTATCAACACTTCTAATCAATTTTTATCGGTATCAGTAATTGTTCAGAGTATTCATCAAAAACTTATATGAATCATAATCTTTACTTATCATGGAACTTTATCTGGCAAAATTATAATTAAATAGATACATAACGAGCAATATCTGACATACAGCTTATTATTACAATCATTATCGTAGATATTCATCCACTAGATATTTTTGAAAAAGATTCATATTGTCTTTCTATAATGTTCAAATAATATTTGTTCCAAGTTTGAGAATTGAACGACCTAAATTATTAGAGAACTGGATAAGTAGTTACATAATATATTTTAAAAAGCTGCCAGTAGATTGGCAGAATCTTATCTTTAATCAGAATAAGATTATAAGATGAGCCAGTGATTCAAGTACCTTGCTATGATATGTCCTACAAAAACTAAGTCATCTCACTCACTACGACATAAAATGGGCTTGCGGTTGAATTTGATTATGGTGGTTATATATGATCATATGTAATGGAGTAGACCTATTATATATTTTAAATCCATAGATCCATACGGGGCGGCAATATCTTGCATTGGGGCCGAGGGGTATAAGCTAATATTAAGATCAAACCACAAAATGCAACTTTTTTAATGAATCATTGAACAATTAAACTATAAATTTTCAATTAATTAATGATGAGAATATAGGTTAAAATAGGATTCTTTTACTATATATTAATTAATTATCAATATTAAATAAATAATTTTCAGAAGCCATTTTTAGAAAATAATTACTATGATGGTAATAATATTAGTAATGATTATTAATATATATTATAAATATATCATAATATATATATTATAATAGTATTAATTATATATTATATATTATAATTATATATATATAATAATTAATTATTTTATATTAAATATAGTATTATTTATTATATATATATAATATCGGTATAGCGTCGAATATATATATCTATTAATTATTGTTCTTTTCTAATAATTTTTAGATTTGATGAAAAGGACTAATCGGGGTACATAGACAGTTGAAGTCATACTGTTAAAAATTATTATATATATTAATATATAATATAATTAATTTAATATTTATCAATTAATAAAATAATTATTTGTAAATAGAGATTTATCAGAAATTATTATGATTTTCGTGAAAGTATATATTATTTACTATAAATATATAAATAAATATATATATATAATATTAATATTATTTATTACAATTAAATTTTATTATTATCCTTTTTATCACGTAATTCGATTGATAATATTCATAATTTACGAAATATTATTTATTTAATGATTTAAAATAAAACTATCGGAAAAAAATTCTTAACTATTCCGTGTATGTGATATAAATTTTCCTTTATTGATTCGATTATGATACCAAAAATAAATAAATTCATATCGATTTAAACAGACATTAAACCACTTGAACATGGTAAATATAATATGATGGTAAATGTTAAAATAATATTATTATATTTAATATTATTTTATAAATTTGATAGATATTAGCCCTTTATTAGTTTAGTGTGAAATTAATTAACTAGTTATATTATATAACCCCCCCCTATATACTATATAATATATACCTACCGGTAGAAAAACTATCACCGGTTGAATAATCCCGAGTATTTGCCTGTAATTTTATTTAGGCCTAGGGCCGGGGACCCCGGTCGTAGTATTCCTAATATGTAAAGCTACCTACTGAACCAATAATAGAATGCCAAGTATAAAATCTACATTTCACTTCATTAAAATCTTACATCAGCCTCACTATTGTTGGTAGTAAGCATTAAGTGGTGTACCCTAAATCTAGATTGAATAATATTATGCTGTATTGACACTATACTAAAAACGATATATTATAAAAGTAGACAATAAACAAACTATAATAAAGAGTCTTATATAACACACAACAGAAGTCTAATTAAGGTAATAATATTCAGGTCGGAAAGGAGTTCAGAGTTGGTAAACAAACACATAGTATGACATGTGACATTTTTCTTGATCATTATTTATTAGATGCCTGTACTATATTATAAGTCTCCTCGTTATAATATCTGTAAATTTGTTGTCAGTTGCGCCGCTACGGAGGCAGAGCAGAAAGGCCCCACAGAAATACAAAAATAGATTCCATGCACCCCTATCCATTCACAATATATAATAATAAATATACATCAAATTTATATTTATTTTATACTATATAATATATATATACTATATATATAATAAAATATTTATTTAGTATATCACTATATAATATATATTATATTATATAATTAAATATATATATATAATTTATATATATATATATATTATATAATTCCTCGTTAAAAAAAATTTTAAACGTGTAAAAGTTAACTAAAAAAAAATAAAATTTAAAGGATTTACTTAACGCTATGTCTCTCGATAACCATGAATAAATTCCATCGAGAAGCACCTTCCAAATTTGAAAACGCACTTGTTATCGGGTACGTAGAACCCACTTTGGTAGAGGTTTTCAGAACTCTTGTGAGGTTGTTTTGAGCATTCGGCAAATGAAATCATAAAGAAAAAGGGAGAAAAAAAGGAGAAACGCACACTCATTGCTAACAGGGGAGCCTAAAGGAAGGAAGACTAAGGATTCCATGAGGAATCAAAAGTGGTTAGGATCTCACATGAGTTGTTTTTGATCGAACCTTAAAAGCGAAAATTTTACTTGGGAATTCGTTAGAATAATAAATATATGCGTGGAATGCTATAGTAAACCAGCTTTTGTATTGTATATGACTCTATTATAAGGGCCCAGCTTAGCTGTTATTATATTATCGGCTTCTTTACTTCTCTCTCTAACTCTCATCTTTCTTATTTATAACTCTCTCTCTCTCTCACCATCTTTTCATCTTATTTATATCTCTCTCTCCCTCTCTCTCCTCTCTATATTTTATATTATATATATATATAAATATATATAATTAATATTATATATATAATATATAATTATATATTATATATTATAATATATAATATTATATATTTATATAAATTATATATTTAATAAATCTATATATATATATTATATATATATAAATATTATATATTATTATAATATTATATATATATTATATATTATATTATATTATTTATTATATATATATATATAAATATATATAATTAATATATATATATATATTATATATATATCATATATATATAATATTATATATATATATATATTAATATATATTATATAATATATATAATATATATTAATATTATATATATATATAATATATTATATATATATATAATTAATATATATAATATATATATATTTATATAATATATTATAATATATAATATTATAAATATATTATATATATATATATATATATATATTAAATATATATAATTATATATATATATATAATATATATATTAATGTATATATTATATATTATAATAATATATATATATATTTATATATATATATATATATAGTATAATATATATAATATATTATAGGTATATGTACAATACTACTATATATATTATATATGGGTGTATATATTAATATATATTGTTATCTTTATATATATTTTACTTAATATATATTAATATTATATTTATATCACCTTTATAGATAGGGTAATATATATATTTATATATATATATATATATATATATATATATATAACTATATATATATATATATATATTATTCTATAACATAACCTAACTTAACATACTAACCTAAAACACCTAGCTTGTTAATTATAATGACTCTTTACTTCTTTCTCTCTACCTCTTTCAATCAATTTCGTTCTCTCTTAACATTACTCCTGACCAGGGTTGGATTAGCCATTAAGCAAAATAAGTACGTGCATATGGCATCAAGGGAAGGGAGCACCATGGAAATTTGAATTAATTAGCTTATTTTTGAATCTGTTCAGCTCTTTTTGTTTGAAAATTATAATATGATTTGAAAAGGGATTGGCTTTTTTAAAATGGTATTTAGCAAGACAAGACAAGCTGGATGCCTTATCTCTACTATACATATGTAAGCCGAAACATTTTAAGAGATTAGTTTTAGTTATATTTGAGAGCAAAAAATTCTTCAAACAGTTTATCTTTCTCGAACCTTTTATATATTAAAAATTAAGAGCAGACATTTATCATTTATATTTTCTCATAATAGTCTGGGAGCATTGTGGTTCTATTATTGTTTATATTTTAAATTACATATATATGGAGCACCAAAATCTTAGGGCCTCTATGGGGTTTTAATCCGGCCCTTCGCCTAACTTAACATAACCTTCTCTAACATACTCTATTTTCCCTACCACATCCAAACTAACAACATCTAACGCTGCCTTACTTTATATAATACGTGATTACATGACTGATTCTCATCTAACGTGTACATGTCATTATTTATAGGAAGTCATACATTGTACATCGTTTTTTGCTAGAGCTGTAACATTTTATATTTGAAAATCCTTTCACATATTGAATATTCACATCTCGAGATCTTTTTTGTAAACATTAATTATTAATATTTTTCAATAAAGCTAAAACGTTTAAATTTTTACACATTTAGTATTCACGCCTCGTTTTATTTTGTGACTGTTGACTTTATTATTTAGATATATTTTCTTTCAAGCTGCAACTTTAATAAATTTATATCCCGTTTTCTAAAAGTTGTGGGTTAACATTTATATTTTAACATATTTTCTTTTAACATAGAACTTTAATATTGTGTAATTTATTTTCTTTTAAGCTGTGACTTTAATCATTTTTACTTACCGTTTTCTTTTCAAATGTAATTTTAAAATTTTTAGTATTTTTCTTCTCAACGCTAACTAAAAATGTTTTAAGGAATTATATATTTATTAAAAATTTTAATAAAAATTTGTTTCATTATTAAAAAGTTTTTAAAGAATTAAAAATTAATTAAAAGTTTGTTATTCATCATTAAATTTTTAAAAAGTTTTTAAATTTTCTTTTTTTAATTTTTTTCCTAAAATTTTAAAATTTTTATTAAAAATTTGTGATTTGCTGACCCTAAAGCATTAAAATATTAAAGCAGTAACGAAAACTAACCACCCCATCACTCCCAATTTTTCAAAAATTCAAAATTTCGAGATGGTATCTGTCAAAGGGAGAGACCACTAGATTTTATCCAACAGCGGGGTGTACATATTAGTATATTTGATTCATATAAATAAATACCAGTGCTTCATCGTACTCATGTTATATTTTTAGGACCATCTTTTGTTGTTATGTGTGAGTGTACTTTTAGAGGAAAAAGTTACCGCCAAAACTTAAAACAAATTTAATATGGCTTCATACGTAGCAAAGTTTATTTTTACTATAACAAATATTTTTATTTTTTATCGTGGTAAAAAAAAGTGAAGGAAAATGTCTAATATTTTTTATAAAAATTATTTAATTACGTAATGTTTGAAAATGTCATAAAATGAAGATTGCCAACTTAAACACGAATTTATTAAATTTGTTTTGTTATTATACCCAATCCCATAAGGTTAACATTTCGTTGGACATAATGAAGGCGTGTTTTTTTTTTTTCGAAAATAGCCGTTGTAAAAAATTTTGAATTTTGAAAATCATATCCGCAATTTCCAATGTAATTTTTCCTATCTCTTGACCTACTATATATATATATATATATATATATAATATTTATTATTTATATATATATTTATTTATTATCTATTATATTATTTATATATATTATATATATATATTATTATTTATTTATATTTTATATTTACATATATATTTTAAAGGGATAATAATTATTTAGGTATTTAAGTTATATATATATGATATATATATATATATATTAGGATATATTATAATATTATATAAAAAAAAAAAAAATTGGAGGTTAAAGCGATTGGACGATGGTATATTAGGAAGATTCTAGTAAGAATAATATATATATAGTATCATATATATATTGTATACTAATGTATGTATACATATAAACCATATATATACTTATAAATATAGACCCTATATATATATATATATATATATTTATATATATATATATATTATAATTATTTATATATTATTATTATTATATAATATACTATTATATATATATATATTATATATATATATATCAAATGACAACTTGAAATTTTAAAAAAAATATAAATGATAAAAGTGTTCTGTTATTTGTAGATTCATAAAAAGCTTAGTATACAGATAAACTGTATTAAAACTTTAATTCGCTCCCTCTCAAATATAACTTTGGAACTAACCCCTTAAAATATGCATTTACTTTTTAGCATCTCAATAGTAATTTTTTAATTCAAAGAGAAATATTATTTTAAAGTTAATCATAAATTTTGATTATTGTTCTCGTATTTTGATGTTATCAATTTTTTTAATTTAATTGAGTTACTATACTTTCACATCAATTTTTATTATTACCTTAAAAAATTATCAGGATGTGTTAGATATATGCTTTCATTTAGATCACTTTTTATTACTTATTTTTATTAGAAAAAGAAAAAAAGCAACAAAAAAACATAAAAGACAAAAATATACCATGGTTTCTTTTATTGATTAGGTGAAGCAAAGGATAACAACACTTCGATATATTTTAGATATATAGGAGGGAATATTATATATACCTAGAGGTATTATATGTAATATATATATATAGTAAAGTAAATATATATGATATATATATATATATATATCCATATTAATATATAATTATCAATATTATATAATTATATATTATATAATAATATATATCATGTATATCAATTATATTCTCTATAAGAAGCCTTTAAACTGGACACTACTGATTTGTCTGATCAACAGAAAAAACAACTTCTACAAGTATGCTCAATCATTCCATATGACAACGTTTTCGGTTCACCTGAAGCATCCCTCAGGCTATAGAATAAGTAATAACTTAAGTCATTAATAACGGTAATATTAATAATAATCTTTGTAATATTTTAGGGTAATAATGAACTTATAATAATAATAATATATTAATATATAATAATAATAATAATTTCCATCATTCAATAAATTAATAATACTAATAATATCATTAATAAAGAAATCCCCGTCGAAAATTGTCAAAAATGGCAAACACAAAAATATTTTCATGAAACTTACAATGATAATATTTTAATGAAAGAAAAACGTAAAATAAAATTCTCTTACAAATGTTAACTATGAAAAAGTTTATGCTAATTCCTCCAAAGTTCGATGTTTATAAATGAAAAAATATTAAAATTTTACTTTTTTTTCAAGTTTTATAATTGCCTTAGATTTGCTCCTTTTATTTATTAGAGATTTTTCTTACACGCAATCAATGGGATCGGGGGTAGGAAAAATGCTCGTAGGTGCAATTCAATTTGAATCTTTGTGACTTTTCAAATATTTTTTTCACGGGCGCACTATTTTTCTTTTCACGTTTTGTTTGATTGACGTTTTTGGGAATGTTCGGTACTGTTGTTTAGATTATCTAAGATAGGGTCTATTATTAGCTATTTATCATTATGGATATGATATGCAAATTTATATGAAAAATAACTGGACCTAATGTCTATTTATTGATATACTGAGAGAAACAAAACAGCTTATTATTATAAATTTATATATTTGTAATTTAATTTATTAATAATTCAACCCTAATTTATACTAATTTTGCTTCTTAATAAATAGATTTATAATTTATATATTTATTTTTTTATTATTATTTTATTTTCAATATTTATTTTTTTTAAATTATAAACTGTTTAATATTAATATATCTTAACTATGTTTAATTTGGATTTTAGAGAGAATGATCACTTTATTATCCTTTACGATGTATTTGGAGATTATGGCGACTTCCTTGATAATTTCAATAATCCTTATATTATTTCTGAACAAACGCGTATTTATTCCGACTGTAATTAAATGGAATATATAAGAATCGCGAATATCCGAGCAACTTGCATCTATGAGAAAAGGTTAGTATTAAACTAAGTATTAATCAGTCTATAAATATTAACTTTACGGAGTACGGTAGTCTGAGGAGTTCAGGAGTACGGGTAGATAGTATTATAAGAGTAGTGGATAGATAATCGGAGTCGGATCGGTATGATCGGTATGAGTCGGGAGTCAGATAGGCATATTATTATGAAAGATATGGAGGTGGAGTCGGCTGGTCGAGTGAGGTAGCTTGTGTTTAGAGGTTTAATACATGCACAGGAGGGATGTGAAGTTAGTGAAGTGTCGGGAGGATCCTGGTAGTCGGAAAGTCGAGTAGTACCTGAAGTCTAGTGATTTAAATATTTTGTGGCAATACAGATGGCGGGTATCTGGAGGGGTGGAGTCTGGCCATATTTATTCAAAAGGGTGGAAGTCGGAGTCGTTGTAGATCGGTAGGCGAGGAAGTCGGTTAGTCAGGAGTCGGAGATCGAGGTATTTTCACGCGCAATCCGGAGTCGGAGTCGGTAGTGGAGTACGGTAATATATTTTATTATTTTTTTTGAAGAGGGTAGAGTCGGAGTCGAGTACGGGGTCGGAAATTATTTGAACGCGACTCCATCATACCCTGCAACATTGAAGGATGAAGGATATCCGAGGTCCTTACCTTTAAATAAAACTTATCAACCACTAGTACCTATATCCAATACTCAAATTAATAATAATAAATAATAATAATAATAATAAAATAATAATAATAATAATAATATATAATAATAATAATAATAATAATATAATAATAATAATAATAATAATAATAATAATAATAATAATAATAATAATAATAATAATAATAATAATAATAATAATAATAATAATAATAATAATAATAATAATATAATAATAATAATAATAATAATAATTAATAATAATAATAATAATAATAATAATAATAATAATAATAATAATAATAATAATAATATAAATTAGCTTAGAGTAAAATATATCTTTCGGTTTCACACCCTCCAGGTTTCCACCGGGTCTGTTTTCAACTTCTAAATTATCCGGATGAATATCCGAAACATCAGACCTAGAGTAGGATTTCCCAGTATTATCGTCAAATATATTGATTTTCGGACAGAATGTATGTCTTAATTTTCACTTCAAAATATCCGACTTTAACATGTTGTCCCAATATTCCCATTAAATTTATCTGCTTGGACCGGAACTCTCCATTTTTATACCGACTCCTCTTTTTGGCTGAAATTCTCCCATTTTTGGGGCCAAATCTCCCCTTTTCTGTTTTTCACCAGCCTAATATCCGATCGGCTATTGGGACATATCCTGCCAGGGACTATGCCCTGATACACAGACAGACAAAGGAAGTGTGTCGTCTATTCGGAAGTCGGCAGTAAAGCTCTGTTACTTATGACATTTTTAACGAAAATGTCAGATGGAAGAGAAGAACCGGAAAGACTATTGTAATTTCTTATTGAGAAAAGAGTTTTGGGATCTATAAAGATAAGAAATTGCTAATTTAAGAATGAACGATGACCATTTACAACAGTTGTTATAATATTTGTTATAATATTTATGGACATGAGTTTAGGGAATTTGCTTGCAATAACGATTCTTAAAAGCCAAGAACAATCAAAATATGACCAAGGTTTATATGGTTTCTAGCCAATGGGAATTAAAATGGAAAGTACCCTTAGACAACAGAGAGAATTACCTAAACTATGCTCTCAGCACGCACTTAGAGACATTTCCATCAGAAGCCGTAATTATTTCAAACGAAATCAAACTAGCAACTAAATAGTACCAAAGAGTCGAAAAATGTTTACTTGCAGAATGTGAGCATTGTCTTTGCAGAAAACCTGAATAAATTTAATAGGGAGGAGAAGATGGTCGTGGGATCAATAAGGAAGAAAGTTTAATAATATTAGGAGATGGGTTGGGGTTTAAGAGTAGGTACAGTATATTGGGTGCATCTTCATGATGACCAGGGATACGAGTGGAAACATCATGCACCTGTTTTTCAAAGATGTTATTGGTTGAGAATTAGAGGGATAGTTATTATGTTACATCTTCAGAATTAGATGAAACACAATGGAAGTAATTAGCACTCAAGTTATATGATTACGGGAAGACAAAAGAATTTTCTCTATTGTGAAGTAAAGACAATCTAAGAATTTAGGATACTCAGGAGAGTT
This sequence comes from Trachelipus rathkii, assembly GCA_015478945.1. Taxonomy (NCBI): domain Eukaryota; kingdom Metazoa; phylum Arthropoda; class Malacostraca; order Isopoda; family Trachelipodidae; genus Trachelipus; species Trachelipus rathkii. The sequence goes on from JABUQX010015203.1 coordinate 35,190, forward strand.
TGGTGATAAATTAGCAGCATAGGAGAATTTAGTCGGGGCTGAAACCATAGAAAATTAGGAAGACTTGAAATTATAGAACAAACAACATCACTGCTCTAATACTCACAACATATAATAAAATTGAGAAAAGAATTTATAAGGTGAAGCAGAGCAGAGGTTTGCTTTCAGAGAACTCAGACGACTGAATTTTGGTTAATAAGAGAAGGGATGGCCCAAAAGATAAAGGTAGTGTGAACAATGTGAAAATAAGAGTAAAAACTTTGACTGAAATGGAAAGTAATGAAGAAACAAAAACTTCGACTCGGGTCAAGATCTTTTACTCAACTATTTTGTTTCTGGTGCATGTTTGCGCATCCCACCTCTATTTCTGGGGAACTAAGGTATCTCTGATTATATATATATATATAATATATATATATTATATATAGTAATATATTAGTATATAGTTGTAAAATTATATATATTATATTATTATATATAGTATAGTATATAGTTATATTATAATATAGTATGATATATATATATATTATATAATATATATATATATTATTTGTATTATATATATATATATATTTAGTATTATATATGATATATATATTATTAAGTAATATATTTATATATATTATATGATGGATATATATTATTAATATATATATAGTATATATATATATATAGCGTATATGTACATATATATATTATAAGGTATATATAATATATATGATATATATATAAGTATAGGTATATATATATAATAATCTAGTATATATATATAATTATATAATATATATATTATATGTTATATATATTATATTTGTATATAACTATATATATATTTAGTGTAAGTCGTTAACTCTTACACTACATATATATTGGTGTTCGAGTTAACGCTATGGATAGTGGATGTTTACCGTCGAGGTGTAAAGGTACTTGAAAAATCTTGTGATAAAAGTCATTCATCCGAAGTTGATTTTACGTATACTCTTATTATGAGGCAAAACAGACAACTAACTCGACAAGCATTCATAGGGAAATGGTGTCCAGGTGGCAACGTGGTTTCTGTGGTTTGCTTTTTTTAAAATTTGCAATTAGAATAAGTTTCCTTCTACTTCTTTATCTCATCATTTTTTGTTTTTTTTTTACATTTAGCAAATTTTTTGTAAAGTCTACTCAGCTAGCTTTTTTTTTTTTTTTTTTTTTTTTTTTTTTTTTTTTTTTTTTTGCGTGATTTAGAATGTGGTTAAACATGCATATACTGTTTATTATTTTTATTATCTTAACATGGTAAATATTATTTTTTTTTCCCCTTGATGTTATTCTTTAATGATTGATTTTGTTGAGATTTGCAAAATTTCTCTCGTGTTTTATTTTGAAGATCTTTGACGAAGCTTTCTTTATTCGCCAGATTTTTGTTCCTTCTTCTTCACTTGTGACAGTGTCTTTTAGTGCTCAAACGAACAGTGAAATGCCTTGTGAAATTTGTCATCTCAAGAACAATATAATAACAGTAAAAGCTACAAAATTGAAAAACATATAAATATATAACATAATATAATAATGTAATAATAATAAATAAATAATAATAATATGAATAATATAATAATATAATATATATAATAATGAATAATAAATATATTAACAATAGTAAAAATATATAATAATAATATATATAAATAATAAAATATATAATTAATAATATAAATATAATATAATACATAATATAATAATAATAAAATATAATATAATAATAATTATATAAATTAAAAAATTAAATAAATTAAGATAAATTAATTCTTTAATGAAAAAAGTTTTAATTAATTTATTTGCGTAGTGAACGAAAATTTACATTTTTAAAAATTTTGATTGTCGCCTCTGATATATATATTATATATATATATATATATATACTATATATATACTATATCAGTATATATATATATATATATATATATAATATATTATTAAGAATAAAATGTCTATATGATTATTATATTATATATTTATTATATAATATATATATATTTATTATATTATATATATATTAGTTAATTATTATATTTATGTATATAGTATATATTTATATATATATATAATATATATATATTTAGTTAATATATATATTATATATATATATATATATATATATTTATAGTATATATATTATATAATATAATTTATATATAAATATAAAGTCTGGATTTTTAATTTTGACACATGAATAACTTTTTAAAATAAAGCTTAATTCTGATCATAATCTTTTTAATTACTAAAATATTCTAAGTATTAATAAAATATAAAAATACTACTAATAATTAATATATAATATAATAGTTATTTAATGATAAGAATATTATAAAAGAAAAATATATAATAATAAGAATAATATTTTTTTTATGATAATAAATAATATAATAATAATATAGTTTTATTTTAACTTCCAATTTCCTAAAATATTTTTATTTCTGGTTTTTTCATTATTTTCTTCAAACTATACTACGAAATAGTTGGCAAGAAAAGTAAAAGGTTTTTAATATTACTAACACATAGTAATACACATAATAATAATAATAATAATAAATAAAATAATATAATAATAGATATATATAATAATAATTATAATATAATAATATAATAATATAATAATAATAATAAATTAAATAATAGTAATAATAATATATGAATTAATAATAATAATAATAATAATAATCAATATAATAATTAAAATAGAGGTAATGATGTAATAAATAATAATAATAAATATATAATATAATAATAATAATAATATAAGTATATGAATATAAATAATAATAATATAATAATTAATAATAATAATGAATAATAATAATAATATAATAAAAATAATTATATATATAAAAGAAAAATAACAATCTAGAAATAATAATAATACTACTTAGTAATACTACTAAGCTAATGCAGCGACTAAAAATAGTAATTATTAATAATAATTTATATAATAATAACATGAATAATAAATAATACCGAAATATATAAAATATATAATAAAATAATAAGTAATAATATAAATATCCTTTTAGGATAGTTTTATTATAATTATAGATGCAATATTATATCAACAACCTCTAACTTATAATAATAATAAATAATAATAATAATATAGATAATAATAATAATATAATAAATATGATAAAATAATAATTATAATAATAATATCATATAGATAATAATAATAATAATAAATATATATTAATATAACATAAAATAATAATATAATAATAATAATAATAATAATAATAATAATAATAATAATCAATATAATAAATAATAATAATATAATATTAATAATAATAGATGACTATTTATAATAATAATAATATAATAATATAATAATATTCTTATATTATAATCTAAAAAAAAAATTGATATATATATATATATATATAATAATAGTATATATATATTATTATATATATATTATGTTATTATATTATATATATTATTATATATATTATATTATATTAGTATAAATATATATATATTATATATATATACTATATATATATATATATATATATAGTAGTATATTATATAGTATAGATGCAGTCAACAGTGTCATAAGTGAACCGACGACATATACCCCAAATTACTGTAAAATCTTTCTATATGTCATTAATTTTGTTTTGAAATTTATTGATTCCTGTCTGCATCTCCATTGTCAAAATGTTTGGGACAGAGGATTCCCCCAACACTGCTTTCCAAACGGTATATAGGTATATTTATATATATATATATATATATATATGTATATATATTATAATATATATATTAGTATATAGTTATATATGTATATTATCTATATTTCTTATATATATATATAATAGTATATTATATATATATATAAGAAAGTGTTTGGGAGAAATATTTCAATCTTTTTCTTTTTCGATTCACTTTGTTTAAATGACCAAATTGGAAATTGAAACTAGTTTTAAGAACTAAATTTTTTTTGTTCTTTTCTTCTATAACGTATATGTTTAATATTTAATTTGTTTGAATTATATATATATATATAGTAAGTATATATATATATATATATTATATATTTATTATATATATATTATAGTATATATAATACTATATATATATATATATATATATAATATCTATATTATATTATTAAATATATATTATCGTATATATATATTAATATATAATTATATATATATTATATAGTATTATTATATTATATATATATATTATATATATTATATATTTATATATATATATATTTATATATATAATATATATAATATAGATATATTATTATATTATATATACTATACTATATATATATATATTATATATATATTATAGTAGAGGTAGCTTTAACTCGGGCTGCTCGGGGTAGCAGAGTTTATTTAGAAAACGCATCGATTTCTACCAATCGTTCGTAAAGCCACAGTACGTTTCTCTTATTTTTTTTGCGAAAATTGGTCATACGAAAGAATATCTTACATAATATACATAAAAGGTTATGTAAAATTTAAACAAAAAGTGTAAGAAATCGTCGCCATTGAGTATGCTATTTTTCAATTAATTATAAAACGTGACAGCTCGGGCTTCTCCAAAATAGCCCCGAGAGAAAATTTGAAGACAGTATACACTATACACATTCATAACAATATAATTTTGTTACACATTTTTTTTCCTACTAGGAATCTAATAAATCTCCTTTTATATTTAAAAAAAAATAAAATAAACATTTATTTCTTCTTAATGCACATTTCGGATAAAAAAAAATATATATTTAAATTCTAATGCCTGAATTTGAAAGAAAAACAAAATCATATTCATCGAATAATTTTAAGATTTTATTATCTGTTACCTTTATAGCGTGAAATAATTTTGGTGTTATTATATTTATAATATGCTCTCTCTCTTCTTTCTTCTCTCTTCCTCTATATATTATTATATATAATGTATATATTTATATTTATATATATATAATATATATATATATATATATATATATATTAATATTTATATATATTATATAATAATTATTTATATATATATATAATATATTATATATATTATATATATATAATATATATATATATATAATATGATATATATATATTATATATTATATTATATATTATATATATATATATTTATTATTATATATATACTTATGATATATTATATATATAGTATATATATATTAATATATTTATATATTATATATTATTATATATATTTAATAACTAATATATATATATAGGATATATTATTATAATATATATATATATATATATAATATATATATATATATATATATATATATATATTTATTATATAATATTTAATTAAATTATAAAATAATAATAATTAATATATAGAGAGAGAGAGATGAGAGAGAGGAGAGAGCGGAGGAAAGAGATGAGAAGAGCGAGTATAAATAAGTTACTGGAGTCGGCCCCTGATTTCTAGTATATTTATATATTATTATATAGTATATTATATATATATATATTATATTATTTATATATATAATATATTAATATATATATTAGTAATATATTTATATAATATATTATTATATATATATCTATATATTATATTATTATTTTATTATTATTATTATTATTATTTTTATTATATTATTATTATTATTATTATTATTTTATTATTATTATTATTATTTATTGATTATTATTATTATTATAATTATAATCTATTATTATTATTATTTTATTATTATTATTATTATTATTATTATTATTATTATTTATTATTATTTTATTATTTATTATTATTATTATTAATTATTTATTATTATTATATTATTATTATTCTTAACATTAAATTTTATTTTTTTATTATTATTATTAAAAAGGATTATAATTAGCATTTTAATTCAATAATATTGAAATTATTGATTTTATTATTATTATTATTATTATTATTATTATTATTATTATTATTATTATTATTATTCATTATGTTTTATTTCATTATTATTATTTGATTATTATTATTAATTTATTATTATTATTATTATTATAATTTATTATTATTATTATATTTATTATTATTATTATTATTTTATTATTATTATTTTATTATTTATTATTAATTATTATTATATTATTATTATTAATCTTTCCCTATCCCCAGGTAGGAGTAGGAGGTGGCGTAGAACCCGAAAGAAAGTAGTATCAAAGACATGACGCAATTCGAAAAGAAACCAACCCACATTTTAACTTCCTTATACCTCAGCGGAATCGTCGCGAATTAGACAATCAGAACAAATCACCCTGAGGCTTCACAGAGGACTTCGAACGATAATGACTGGGGTATCTTGTCAAAGTGGGGTTAATTCCCTGGGCAAAGCATACAAACGATACCCGCTTCCAAAGCCCCCCGATTTCACTCTGTTATGCACTTTCTTCTGGCACTGCCAATTCTACATCCTCTCTTCAGAGCTTCCTTTTGACTGTCCTCTTTTTATTGCGGCTCTCCCGTCCGGTGTCGATTTCAAGCACATCTTACCAACTATATCTTCCGCTTTCCAACGACTATCAACCCATCTTTCCATATGACAAAATCTCACATGTCTCACCGTTTATTCTCTCTTTAAGCCCTTTCTCAAACAAACTCCCTAATGCACTTTCTCATTTTATCGAATTCAATCGAACACTTTTAACGCCCCTAAAGATTGTCTCTGGCACTTTGGTACATAGATTATACCTCTTGTTTCAAGACATTAGGTTTCGCTATTATACTTCCACAGGTAATAAAATACCTAATTGCAAAACCCTAGGTCACTCATCTTTAGTTCCTCCACAATCCACAGGAGTTTAATTGACAACAGCCATTTCCCTGCGTTTCACACACATTTCCTACTAACATCGTGCAATCATCTGTTCCATTTCATCACAACATATATTAAATATTTAAACTCGATATTGTTCTGTTTTTGTCACAATCTAACATATTTTCACAACAGACTTCCTACTCAAACAACTTTACTCTTATCTACATTTACTTTCAACATCCTTTTACACACCTGGTAACCCTCTACTACCCAATCCTCTCACTACTTCATTCACCACACAGAACAAACTCATCGCAAAACATAAACAAGGGCACACAACACTCTCTTCCATTCTAAACACCTTCCTCTGCACACACTCTATCTTCCATAACCCCTTCATATACAAACTTAAATAGCCAAAAGAGACTAAACACCTGCCATCACTCGCTATTATCTTATGATGCCGAGTTAGTGATTCCGCTTTAAATAAAAAAATTTTGTTGTTTTAATATCTTCATTAGACTCTAATAAGGCGTTTTGATTTTTTTTTTTTTTTTTTTTTTTTTGAATGCCCTATGCAAATACGGGTGATTGCAATAATGCATCTCACGGCGTTAAGATCGTCATAACAAATAAACTGCAATTTCTCTTTTTATTCAAATTTGATTTTAGTATTGATTATATATATATATATATATATGTAGTATATATCATTATATATATATATATATAGCGTATACTATATACTATACTATTATCTCTATACTATCTATATTATATATATATATTATATATATATTAATATATATATATATTATATATATAATTTATATATATATTATATATATTATATATATATACTATATATTATATATATATATATATATATTATATATATATTATTATTATACTATATAATATATATTATATTTATATAATAATAAATATCCAGTGAGCGATATTGGAGTAGACCCTAAAGCGGTGGAGGGTTTCAAAAGCGAGGTGTGATCATTCAATATCTAAAATATTTTACCTGGAGATGAAAAGAATAAAACAGTTTTCTCTCCTTGTAAAACACAAATATACGTCGCAGTTTATGCATTATGTTCATAGTTTTTTATGCAATGCTTACAGCGTTTCCTCTCTTGACCCCAATCTTGTAAATGGTTTACCTCATCAAGCCTTACAGACTGCAGGGCGAACAGCAACCAGCTTTCTCTTTTTCGGAATTTGTTGGGAATTTGAAGATCTTCCTCTTTTATTAGTTCCGGCACATATCAGCCCAGATGCTATGTCGCCCTTGAAGTTGCATAACTGGTAGAGCTTACCCTTTTGAAGTTTACACGGCGGTATAACAGCCAGGCGTTTACTACTTTCAAGTCCAGCAGGTAAAAAAAATCCTCACTTACCACTTCTTTGATTTAAAATCTGTCCTGTACAATTCAATTATTATGTCGGACAAATCGACGCCCCCATATATTTATTGTACTCATTGGTGGCAAAGGGCAGTGCAATCGATATATTTATTTTCTTTAGCGTCCCATCGACGGCATTTACCTACTAGATCCACACCCGCATAATTTAAAAACATTTACAGACTTATTGTCCAACCCTTTACTGCGATGTTGTCTGTCTTTTGTTCGCACAGTATCGTAGTTTGCTCTACCTTCAACTTTAGCTTCCTGTTGCCTTCAAAATTCAAGTCGATTTGTATAATTGTCGCAACATAATTCTCTTTCTCAAGCAGTTATCAAAGGTAGTGGAGGCGAACCAATTGTCATAAATACTTTATAGTTCTAGTGTTGAGGAATATCTTTTGTTAGTTCAAGAACATAGGCTGAGGATATACTAACTTAGAGTTCCATCGACGGCATTTACCTACTGGATGCCACACCGCATAATTTGCAAACATGAACCGGCTTATTGACCACACTTCACTGCGAGCTGTTGTCCTTTGTTTCGACACAAGTGTCGTAGTTTTCCCTCTACTCCAATGTTAGCTTCCTGTCTGCCTCAAATTCAGCTCGTTTGGTCTAATTGTTGACAACATAGCATTCCTCTTTCCTCCAAAGCCAGTTATCAAGGTAGGGAGGCGACCAATTTGTCATAAATACCTTATAGTTCTAGTGTTGAGAAATATCCTTTGTAGTTCAAGAACATATGCTGGAGAATATACTAACTTTCGAGTCCCATCGACGAGCATTTACTGACTGGATCCACACTCCGCATAATTTGAACTAACAGGCTTATGTGTCCAACATTCACTACGATCTGTCTGTCCTTGTTCGACACAAGTACGTAGTTTACTCTACTTCGATTTACTTCCTCTCTGCTTCAAAAGTTTCAGTCGATTTGTCTAATTGTTGACAAACATAGCATTCCTCTTTCCTAGCAGTTATCAAAGGTAGGGAGGCGAACCAATTGTCATAATACATTATAGTTTTCTTAGGTATTGAGAAATATCCTTTGTTAGTTCAAGAACATATGCTGAGGATATATTTACTCCATGCTCCAATAATATATAAGTAATATATTATATATATATAAATATATTTTATATATTATATATATACTATAGTATATATATTTATATATATTATTATATATAAATATTATATATACTTATTGTATACACTACTACCTGATATATTATATAATATTATTATATATAATATATAGTATATATATATTATATATATATATATATTATATACTATATATATATTATATATTATATATGTAAACTATACCTTATATATATATATATATATATATTATACTATATAATTATATATTATAATAATATATATATATATAATATATATATATATATAGGTAACTAACTACTATATATATTATATATATATTATATATTATATATATACCTAATACTATTATACTATATATATATATATATATATATATATATATAAATATATATATATATATAATATATATATTATATATATTATATTATATATATATATATATATATATATATATATCTATATATATATATATATATATTATTATATGATATATATATATATATATATATAATATATATATAATATATATAAGCATGACATATATTATAATAGCTTGTCTAATATATATATATATATAATAAAAAAAAAGAAGGTAACATTTTACTGTTTATTAAACAGATTATTAATTATATATCTATAAACAAATCGATTTATATATATATTATATAATATATTATTATATTATATATATATATATATATATATATATTATATATATATTATGACGATCACCCTGCCGTAGAGACAGCATTTGCATCACCAAATCGAAAAGTGCTATAATTTACCACTGAGTTGGTTAAATTTATAAATAAAGTTATTTACTCATTATTTGAAAGAACCTTGGATGAAAAATTATAAATAATAATCCAAGTTTTAAAAAAAAAAAAAAAAAAAAAACATAAACAATACGTAGCCTATTCCGCATGAGTTTTTTTTACATCATAAATATACTAGGCTCTAGTATGCAAGATAAAAGTTATTTCACTTTTTTTTTTTAACAAATCATTAATTACACCATTATAACATATAAAAAGTATTTTTTCAACATTCAAAAGACAATTTATCTATTTTTAAATTTTTTTTCAAAATTGCAAGTGCAAGGGTTGCAACATTTTCGCAGAATTTCAAAAAGCATCCACTTCGCACAGCTAATAAAACTAGACTGTAATATATTTCAAACTATTTTCGATTTGGCTAACAAAATTGAAGTTCTGTGAATTAGAAAATAAATCTTAAAAACTCGTATTATAAGGGTCAAAAATCGACTGAAATACCTTATGAAGATAAAATGCAACAGTAGCGTCATAAAAGGGTTAATACTTAATCCAATCATTTTCGACTCATGGTATTCTTACACAGCTTCCACTATGTCATACATACCTTTTGATTCCATTCAGAAACTACCATACAACACCTATATCCTAACACCAGCCAGAGAGCTATCCTTTTATTCCTGCATACACCTATTTCAACTCCATAATCCTAAAACAATTTATTCTTCTTCTTACTCAATTTCTCAATCATTTTTTTTATCGACATTGTATCCACACATTGTGTACAATTCTAAATTCACTTGTTTTATCAACAATTAGTTCTTCAGTACTCGACGACTCTTTCAACAGAAATAGCTGCATATACTTTTCCTAGCAACACAATTAAGCTTTCCCTATAGTTACTACAGTTCACTTATCCTCTTACTGATATCAGGGAATATTAACTGATATATATATATATATATAATTTGTATTATATATATATATTTATATATATATATATATATATAATATATATTTTATATATATATATATTATATATATTATATATATATATATATATATATTATATATATATATATGTTATATTATATTATTATACTATATATATATATATATATAATATATATTTATATATATATATTATATATATTATATATATATATATAATATATATATATATAATATATATATATAATAGTATATATAATATATATATATTATATTATATATATATTTTATGTATATTATACATATGTTTCATAACATTGCAAGTTTTTATTAATTTTTAGATGCAAAATTTATTAATCTTAAAGCATCATCATAAACTCATATAATTGCAAAAATCTATTTAAATCAAACCAAAATGCTTGGATAGACAAACGGAGAAGAAACAAATTTGAATTACATCTCTTCCAAGAATTTAAAAAAAATACTATAAGTAAAATAAACAACTAAAATATGCTAAATACATTATTATTATTATTAATTATTATTCATTAATATTAATTTAATTATTTTATATTATTATTATTAATTATTATTATTATTATTATTATATTATTATATTATTATATTTTTTATTATTATTCTTATTATTTACAAATATTTCATATCAATATTATTTATTATTATTATTAATTATTTATTAAATATTATTATTAATATTGATAAATATGTTTTATTACCTATAATAACTATTATTTAAATTTATTAGTCTTATAATTATTTTTATTATTTATTATTATTAGTTTTTTATTAATTATTTAATTATTATTATTATTATTATTATTATTATTATTATTATTATTATTTTATTATTATTATTATTATTATTATTATTATTATTATTATTATTATTATATTATTATTTTATTATTATTATTATTATTATTATTATTATTATTATCATTATTATTTTACTATCAATGCAGTCTGACACTCTGCAAGTATAAAAAGACGGTTATAGGTATGATCTTCCCCTTTCGCTGTTGAAAAGTCTGTCAGTGCAGTATTAGTTCTCAATTTTTAAAAGGCTTCAGGATAGCGGAAAGAACTCGAGTGGTTAGCAAAGCTATAACCTAATGCATCTGCAACAGCAGCAGGAGCGGAGATCGTGTCGGTTTTATCAGGCCCATAACGGAGGACTGTGGATGAGCAGTTGTTGGAGGGACGAGATATTTTCTGTGCAATTTTTCACACTAGAGGAACGGGAGTTGTGGACAGCCAAAATATAAGTTCGAAGAAATTTTTAAAAGGCTTCAGGATAGCGGAAAGAACTCGAGTGGTTTTTAGCAAAGGCTAGTATAAATGCATCGCACAGCCAGCAGGAGGGAGATCGGTGGTTTTTATCAGCCCAATAACGAGGACTGTGGATGAGCAGTTGTTGGAGGGACGAGATATTTTCTGTGCAATTTTTCACACTAGAGGAACGGGAGTTGTGGACAGCCAAAATATAAGTTCGAAGATATTGTTTACATGTTTGGCTATAATTCAACGAGATCTCGCCGCAGCTGCTTTAAAAATAATCATGTTTGGGGTGGTACGGGATTGCCTGTAGAATTTTTCTTCTCTCGGTTATATTGTGCACACTCTTGGGACCACAAAGGGAGGTTGCGACGCGTCGGCCGTAGAAGATTGTTGATGCGCTTCCGCTTGCTGTGATGACAACTTGTTGGAAGAAGTGGAAGGCATCATCAACAGTCGGAAACCGTTATTGAAGGGGACGTGGGATAGCTGGTGGCCTGATAAAAGGTGTCCACTCCGCTAGGTTCATACGTCCCCCTGGAGTTTAGATTTAACATTGGGCTCGGTACAAGCTCATTTAAAACTATTTGGATAAATGAAATCACTGCAGTATGTATCAAACGCGGGGCCAGGGAAAGCGATCCCATAAGGAATGGAGCAAAAGGAAATATCAATACGAGAAGTGTGTGTATCTAAAAACGTTCATATGGTAGGTCCTGTGTAAGGCATCCCAGGGAAAAGGGAATTAGAGATCTACAAGGATCTTGGATTAGCGAAGTGCAGAAGCGGAGGGATTTGAAATCTCGTGGTATAGAACAACTGAGTAGGGGCTGCTTAAAAAGATCAGCTAAGTCGACCTTGTAATTACTACGTCGAGCAAATAGATCGGCAGATAGTAAAGGGTCGATTGGGACAAATGAATTCGTGCTTGCCACTGCAAGAGGTTTAGTTTGCAGAAGGACTGGCAGAATAGGGACAAGATTTTTGTCTGAGTTTCCTGCCATCTCTCCTATATTGTACATCTTTCTATAGAAGGTTAGACTTTTAGAGGCGATTTATATGCCGACGTTGAAAGAATTTTCACGATGACATAGTCAGAGGTTCCTGCAATATATCACTTTGCGTGTGCATATGTTTATTACGTTGAACAAGGTTCTTCAAATTAGAGTGGTAGCCACGACAATTCAATTGAAGGAAGGTGCTGTTTATGTTTGTTTTATAAATATTATGAGGATGGTCCTTTTGAGACAATTGTCTCTATGTGACTAGGGGTAGTGTTGGAAGTGGATTCAGATGGAGAGGAAAGGTGAAGACGTGAGTTCGACGAGGAGGGGCAAAAATCTGGTTGGTAGAGAATAGTCCTACAAGCCGCAAAAATAAATCGAGTTCACACAGGTCCATCTATTATATAGATTTGGTTTGGTCATTGTGGAGAGCACCAGATGCTCATGTTTAGGATTGGAGAGGTATAGTGATCTTTACCAGCCAGCGATTCAATGTGTGAGGATTATGAGTTGTTTTCCAATGGAATGGGGAAGGAAGGGTGTCAGCAAAGGTGTCATCTTTTGAACAGGTGTTGGGGTTGCGATATTTGTTCCAATATAAGATTTGTTGGATTGACAAGGTTGATACTGGAGATTTTGCCAATAATTCATCATGCGAGTGATTTTTGGAGAATTTGATTTAAGAATGGAGACCTCTGCGTCCCCTTTCATGCATCCAACAGATCCAGAAGCTTAGAGCGTTTGCGGCATTTACGTTGGACAGTTTTCTCATTTCCCCTTCTTCGTAAGCAGGAAGCATTAGAAGGAGAGTGGGTCATCAATCAAGCTCTATCTGGGAGCCTGTTATATCCGTTTTCCATCCGCTAAACTAGAATCCTTTGGGGAGTGCTAAGATAGGAATTTGGAAGAAGAGTTATAGGAAAATTCAGGAAGAGCTGGAGTAATCTTGCAAACTTTAGAGCTAGTTGGTGGATCTGTTCGATTAGCTGTGATTGTTTGCATGAATAATCTATTGAAGTCCATTGCTTTTGTCTCTCGAATAGACTTATGGCAGGTCTTTCTGGTTGCAATTTTTTGCTTCTAGGGTTAATGAGTTTTTTGTTTAGAAATTCGATGCTTTCTATTTTAACGAATACCATTTAGTTTCGTTAATATCTTTTTTTGTGGTTTTGAAGAACATTGTTTTCAGGAATTTTGAGTTAATAGTTTGGAGCCGCACTTAAGGACAAGAAGCAGTCATCTTGCCGTGAGTGTTGAGGAACCTATTGGAGTAGGTTTGGACAGTGTGCTTTGGCAGAATGTTTTCCAAATTTTTGTGCTGGCATAACCAACTTAGTTATTGGTTGGTTTGTTGAAAACTAGTACTCGGATAGGGTTGATGATGGCCTTGGACGGGAAGATTTGGATCAAGGGATGCTTTGTTAAGCTATTTGAGAAGTCGTGTAGTGTGGGCAATATACAGGCAGACAGGTTACCGGTAACTGCCCGAGTTTTGCTGGGATTTGGGAGGAGTTCTACTGGGATGAGGTTGTGTTGGTGGATTAACACGCGGAGGCTATGAGGCAGCTGCCAATTGGTAGCGTATGATTGCTTTTTGTTTTGTGGGATTTTTTCATTAAGATGGTGTAATGGATTCGTCCTGCTCAATTTAGGTATGTTAATAACTCCAAACCTTCTGTTCAAATAGGCAAGACTGGCATTTGAAAGAGGAAGCACTGTGGGTTCCTCCACAGTTTTTATAGCGTGTAATTTTCACAGGGAATGTGAAACCTAATCATCGTCTGCAGACTGGGCAGTAATGTCGATGCCGGTCCCTAAGCATTTTTCGGTAACCAAACTGCTGTCATTTAAAGCACGTCCTGGGTCGGGGATCAACGTGCTAACACATTGTAATTGTGAACCCTATTCTTCACCTTTTGAAGCGTGGATGAGGGGTAATTAAAGGTCAGCCAGTAACGAGGAGATTTGGGGTGTCAGGGAAATTCGAAATAGGGGAAAATCTATAATGTTTTGTAACTGAAAATCTTTTCTGCTGAAGTTTCTCATAATGACAGTAGTATCTTCGTCTTTCTTTCCAAAAGAATAAATAGTGCTTTTAGATGTGTTTCTATTTCTCAGGCCGCAAATTAAGAGGAATTTTGCGAGAAGACGATTAAGGCATGACAAAAATAAGCTTGATTCCGGTTAGCAGTTTGAATGAGAAGGGACCATTTTCCTTAAATGTGACTGGAGAGTCTTCCAACTTCATAAAGTTCTTCAGTGCCATGCACTAAGAAGAATGGGTTTCTTTTGTCAGTGAAAAGCATTGAGGGCAGTGGATCGCAGTTTGTAATATATGGGAATGATGTATCCGCTGGCATTCCTGGAGGGTGTGCAGCATGGAGTAAACGAATTAGAACGACTATGACGGGGGCACATTTGCGGGATTGCCCAGACCGTTTGGGCACTGGGGTGTTTTGGGGCAATGCCAATCGACGAATCGCTGAAATTATGCAAAGAACCCTCAGGTGTAGGAGAAGGA